>CM033472.1:275148060-275448494 GCA_019447015.1 Hymenochirus boettgeri
ATGCATCCATCCATGTCAAGGTATAAGCTGTTAATATTTAATACTCCAGGTCACGGTATATGTTTGTAAGTATGCATTCAGACAGGTCACGGTATTAACTGTAATATTCATTTTCCAGGTCATGGTATATTCTGTAATATTATTTCTATCCAGGTCATGGTATATCTGTATATTCATTTTCATCCAGGTCATGGTATATCTGTAATATTCATTTATCCAGGTCATGGTATATCTGTAATATTCATTCATCCAGGTCATGTATATCTGTAATATTCATCCATCCCAGGTCATGGTATATCTGTAATATTCATTCATCCAGGTCATGGTAATCTGTAATATTCATTCATCATCAGTTCACGGTATATCTGTAATATTCATTCATCCAGGTCATGGTATATCTGTAATATTCATCATCCCGGTCACTGGATATCTGTAATATTCATTCATCCAGGTCATGGTATATCTTGTAATATTCATTCATCCAGGGTCATGGTTATATCTGTAATATTCATTCATCCAGGTCATGGTTTATCTTAATTCTCATTCCAGGTCACGGTATATCTGTAATAACATTCATCCAGGTCATGGTATAATGTAATCATCCATCCAGGTCATGGTATATCGTATATTCATCCATCCAGGTCATGATTATTGTAATATTCATTCATCCGTCATGTAATCAATTCAATCCGGTCATGGTATATCGTAATATTATCATCAGGTCACGGTATATCTGTAAATTATTCATCCAGGTCCCGGTATAACTGTATAATTATCATCCAGGTCATGGTGATATCTGTAATATTCATCCATCCAGGTCACGGTATATCTGTATATTCATTCATCCCAGGTCATGGTTTATCTGTAATATTCACATCCAGGTCATGGTATATCGTGTAATTCATTCATCCAGGTCATGGTATATCTGTAATATTTCATTCATCAGGTCAGGTATATCTGTAATATTCATTCATCCAGGTCATGTAATCTGTAAATTTCATCCATCAGGTCTGGTTATCTGTAATATTCATTCATCCAGGTCATGGATTAGTCGGTTGTATAATTCAATCATCACCAGTCATGGTATGATCTGGTAATTTCATCCACCAGTCCACAGGTAATATCTGTATATTCGTTCATCAGGTCCACGATATTATCTTTAATATCATTACAGATATACCATGACCTGGATGGATGAATATTACAGATATACCATGACCTGGATGAATGAATATTACAGATATACCATGACCTGGATAAATGAATATTACAGATATACCATGACCTGGATAAATGAGAACCTTCACAAGCAATACTCTAAATGCTTCTGCATTGATATAAACTTTGCCCTATATGTCCCAGTGAAGATAAAGTCTTCGGTTTAAAGGGCAGGTCTATCCTTAAAAAAAAAATGAGTCCGTTACCTTAGCATTAAATATCTGGTTACAAATGCATGTAATACACTGGTAAAAACAGCAGTTGACGTTGCGCGAAGATAACTGACAATTCACCATGTTTTGTTATAAGGGTGGACATGCTCTCCAACAAAGAAAGGATGCTAGTGGTGGAATTAGAATAAAATTGCTAATCATCATACAACACTCCCAGTCAGATCGGACTGAAAAATCCATAGTTATTGTTCCTTCAAAATGACCCCTTAACATCAAGCAGCCTAACATATTTTAAGGTGATCCCACTTTACATACAGAACACCTGGGACAAAGAGTATTAACTGAAACTCAATAGACTGGTTAGTAGATTATTTTTATTTAGGGGGGTTCCAATAGTTCCACTACACCCAACATTCCCCCAGAGGTGCACAAATCACAAATTCCGGTATATGTTTTACCTTCTTTATCAAAATAAACATTGAATTCTAGCCCCAAGGACAGAAAAGAAACTATAAGTCAGTTTATTTCTTTCCATATCATTTAATAACAGTGCTAATAAAAAAAAAAGAAAAGATCCCAGAGATTATTAAACAAATTTATCTGCGCAGTAACTGACATCCATAATTTTCCAGAACGCTTGCTTGGCTTGCAAAAGGATTAGCTGCTTTCGTCCTTTCAAGATGCTTTTTCTTCTCAGATTGATAGGGGATTGCAGATTTTCAAATTACTGTGTCTAGCTCGGGGCCTAAATACAGACTGGGTAAAAAATAAAAACCAAATAAATAAACAATTCTTATTCCCTTAACTTCAAATGAAAAACTTTGCTACAAGTCTAAGTTTCATTCGATCTTGGAAAAACAGGGCTCTGCTGCGGAAGTCTACGTATTAAAGTCACGCTTACTTGATAAAATCATTTAATTATGTTTATTTTATTTTTTTTAAAGCCATTCATGTTTGCCATCTTTCTTATTAAAATACATATTGGGTAGTTAACTGTAAAAATGAAATCAACCATGGCAGGAATATTTTTATTCAAGAACTGTTTCTTGTCACGTTATTATTGAGTTGTATAAGCTGGAAAAACAAAGATCTCTAGGCCACAGAGCTACCAGCTGACTTGATGGAAAGAAAAATTCAAAAATCTAAGGCTAAAAAAAATCCTAAGAATAATCACACAAAGCAATAGTGTACTGTAGCTCTGTTAAAAGTTTGATTTTAAAATGGACATTTTACTTATGCTGTAAATGACTGCTCCCACAATCTATCCCCTTCATTATTAACTTATGCTTACCTGAATCAGAGATAGGAGGAGTGTCAGGGGCACCCACTGTAGGAGGAGCCAGTTACAGAATTAATATGTGTCCCTCTGAGCCAAGACAGTTTCTCAAACCCAGAAGTAATCTGTTTTATTTACTAGAAAGAAAATATATACAGGGTTATTCAATAAAAGTTCTTATCGTTAAAAATGGTGCTAATTTTGCCTCAACCAATCAGATGTTAGCTTTCAAATGTTAAAAAAGATCTAATTGGTTGGGGCAAAATTAGCACCATTTTAAACATAAGAACTTTTATTGAATCTCCCTGTTAATTTTTAAAGGACACCTCCACTGTAAAAATGAACTTTTTAAAAATGAAAAGTAATGAAAAGTACCTGGGACAGGGAGGTAGGGTTGATAACCTACCACCCAATATCGTTTTATTGAAGCGCGCCAGCAAATACAATTTGCAGGTTAATTTTCTTGACTTTCCTGTTTTAAAGATAGTGCTGTAACACTAAGAAAGCCTGGCAGAAGAAGTTTTCTTTATGCTGGCCCATATCACAGAAACTATATTGGGAGGTAGGGATTGCCAATCCCCACATACTTTTTATTCTAACTTATTATATTATATTATATGCACTATAATTCTGCTTTTAAACCATTTTGTTCTCACCAAACATTGGCTTGCACCAATAAATAAAATATTTGTTATAGGAAACACAGTAACCTTTCTATATATAATAATAACCCTCTGTAAAGCTAACTAGTTCACATTTTAGCTAACTGGTTAAAGACTTTCAAAGCATTTTCTTCAATTATTTGCACGTCAACTTGCTGGGATTGTATTTTTCTGAAGGCTGTAAACTGATGGAAAATTATTCCTATTATTAAAAGTCTACATAAGTTTGTTCAGGGCCAAGTACAATCTAAGGCTTCCAAACACAATTTGTTTTGTCCATGCTGTTCATGCCCTTGGATTGCAAACAGAATATTCTCTTATGTTTAGTGTATGAATATTTATGAACATTGCTATCTCCCTTTTCTACTGTTGCCAAGTGGTTTCTTTGTTCTACAGCCTCCAAACCTTTGTATATCTTGTCCAAAGTTGACATTGACCTAACCTCATCCATCCAACTGCCTGCCTTGATGGATATCTCAGAGTATGTGATGATTACATTAGGTTTTAGCCACGTTATTTGTGCCCATTCAATTCATTTTATTCGAGTTGTGAGCATGCCGCCTGAGTGAATTTAATCCCCTCAGTTTAAAATTTCACTGCATGAGTCTGTTTTGTGTCATAATGTCCAAATTCTTTCTGTAAATCAGCTCTAAACATTCTTGTTGGTATGTATCTGGAAAAGCATGGAATTGTCTAACGGAAGTATTAATAGGAAAGAGTGGAATTTCTAAAGCAGGGCTTTCTGTTGCCTTTGCAAACGTATTTAAAGGAGTATAAAGCAATTTTTTTAAATTGTTAAAATGAAAAGTACCTGGGGCAGGGAGGTAGGAATGGAACTTTCTACCTCCCAATTTAATTATGAGTAGCGGCAGCATGAAGAAAACTGCTTCTGCCAGGCTTCCAGAGTGCTTCAGTACTATCTTTAATACAGAAAAGTCCAGGACACTAACCTGGCAGATGAAAACTATATGTGCTGGCAGCTGTTCTTATACTGTTTGCATGTTAACTAACATCATGTATAGGAGAAATGTTTCTATTTCTAGATAAATGGTATCTTTGTTACTTAACTTTGGTATGAATAAGTCTTAAACATCCACGGAACAAAAGAATGAGTCTTGTCCAGTCTTTTAAAGTGCAATATAGAGTTCTTCCATTTATTGTACAGACAGAAAAACACACAATGTTTCGGGCACAAAGCCTTTGTCAAGTGTTACAGAGTCAATTATCACACATCCTTTTATAGCTTTCTTATACATCACCCTCCAACGGACATTGGTACAATTAAAGTGCTCCCCCAAGTGGTGAACTCCAAATTCGGACCCCTGATACATAAACCATACATTGTTGACCCTCCCATCAGAATTTTTCCTCACAGCTTGTAGTAGGGAACGGGGAGTTCTTTCAATCTTCTATTTACTCTCCCACTTCACCTAAAAGCAAAAAATCTCCCTTAAAAAAGTGTTATAAAAGTGCCATTCATATTGCTATCCTTGATAAAATACTACAAACATCCTGTAAAAAATGAGTCTTAAAGTAGGACAATATTAAAAACCTACCAACATCTTTTACTTAAAACATTAATACAGGAATAAATACAGAAGAATTACAAATAAATTATAAAAGATTACAAAAAACAGGAAAAACTTAGCTTCTCATTAAGACCCTTAGGGCTAACTGTCTTAAACATACCTCCTGGCCTATCGAAACTTCAATCTGGCCTGCTTAGCCAAGCACCTGGCCCACCACAGGCTACTCCAGCCATGCCCAAGGACCATCCAATTGCAAAATGTTTCAATTTTCCCCATGCCCAGGATCACAGATTCATTTTTATAGGCTGCCCTACCTCATAATTAGCCTAAGAATGTCCTAATTAGAACTGGAATGACTCCTTACATTACTTGGAACAGCAGATAGAGCAGCAGAGGGGGGATAATGAAGTGAACCTGATCTTAGCACAGCTCTGTGTAATGTATTTCTCAATATCACAACTTTAATAGTTACACTTATAGAAATAACATAGTACAGAGCTGCAGGGGGAGGATAATGAAGTGAACCTGATATTATCACAGCTCTGTGCAATGTATTTCTCAATATCACAACTTCAATAGATACACTTATAGAAATAACATAGTACAGAGCTGCAGGGGGAGGATAATGAAGTGAACGAGATCTTAGCACAGCTCTGTGTAATTCATTTTCAATAGTTTACCTATCTGAAAGGAAACCTTTACAAATTAATCTGGTTCCACATTTTTGTTAATATCCCAAGTAAGCACTGACACTGACTTTGCTAGAATCATATGTGTTGTGTTCCGTTTTCGGAACACAAATTATTACCATTTTTTAAAATCCACTGGTAGACACCTTACTATAGGATGATATCCAGTAGGAGGAGACTCCTTACTATAGGATGAAATCCAGTGGGAGGAGACTCCTTACTATAGGATGATATCCAGTGGGAGGAGACTCCTTACTATAGGATGATATCCAGTGGGAGGGACTCCTTACTATAGGATGAGATCCAGTGGGAGGAGACTCCTTACTATAGGATGAGATCCAGTGGGAGGAGACTCCTTACTATAGGATGAGATCCAGTGGGAGGGAACCACAAAATAAGAATAAAAATATACAAGGCATTCAATCTTCATTTAGTGAAATCACCTTTGGATCCTTAATTTGCATTGTAGTCATAATCCCTAATGAATATGCAAAGATACATTTTTTAAATCTTTATATACCAAGTGAGCAGTTTCTCTGGTAGTATAGCCGTTCCTGTCATCAGCTGGGGTATAAACCCTTCTATTAACATATGTGCTACAGTGAAAGCCACAAACTTCCAAACCAATGATAGCCATTATGTAGTCCTTTTCCTGTTGGGCATCACAATAAATGGATTTATCGTGGTAACTTTTTGCCTGGAATGGGTGATAAAAACCTTAATGACACTGATATAATTCTAATGTGCTTGGGCATGACTAGATTTTTCTGGCACTTGTTTTTCGTTTTGTTATTTCTTCCAAACATTGTGCCGGCGGTGTTTAATGTTTTTTATGGTATGGCGACTTTTTAAACTGGAGCAGTTTGTGGATTGTTTCCGTGCTTTGTGTCATCTACTGCGTAAAGATCTCAAACTATACCAACTTTGCTTTCATGTACGTAAAGCTCAGGATCTCCAAATGGTCAAATGGCTGATTTTGGCAAGTCTTCTATCTTCTCTGACTTTTACCCTTTTATTTTGGTTCGTATGGGAAGATTATACTTCACTCTGAACAATTCTACAACGTCGCTCTTCAGAATGACACAGAGACGTATACGGACACTGAGCAAGGTTTTAGCAGCACATTTTTTATATACTACCTGGCGACTGTTCTGCCATTTGTAATATTTTGCGTGGCGGTGTACTTTTAATCCACTCGTTGTTGATTCACACCCAACAGATGAAAAGCAGTGCGACCGGTTTAGGAAGATCACACATGGGGCACATTTAAGGTTTTAAGAAGATGGTCTTTTCCCTTGTCCTTTACGTTGATATTTTATAAACAATAGTCTGGCCTCCTTTCAAAATTTATCTATGAAAAGTTTGGCAAATGATCTATTTTATCGTGGATGCTTTCTATCCATCTGCTCATTCTATCTTCCTGATCTACTCTGATGGCAAATTAAAAAAGGCAATACTGGTCATTTATCATGGGGCCACAGATGTATAAAGATAATAAGCAAAGTCCAGAAACCTCAAACCCAGATTAAGAGTTCGCACATGTAGAAAGGTATTTACTGGAATCTATATTCTGCAGCTAAATTAAAATATTTTTTTTTTTTTGTAAATAAGTAAATGAAACCCTGGAAGTATGCTCTTGAATTGACTTTGATGGAGACATTGTCTGTTTGTTGCAGTTTATTAGAGATGTACATGATAACTACAAACAATAAAAAAGGTTAGAGTATTTCTGTTACAATGGATTTTCTGCTTGTCCAGGTATTGCCAATTATATTATGGGTGCACCACAATTGTTCTTTTCCTACCTCCTTTTCCTACCTCCAGAAAATGATGTCTTTGCTTCATTCTGGGACTATAAGTCCAGAATCCTCAAACCCAGATTAAGAGTTCGCACATGTAGAAGGTATTTACTGGAATCTATTATTCTGCAGCTAAATTAAAATAGTTTTTTTTTTTGAAATAAGTAAATGAAACCTGGAAATATGCTCTTGAATTGACTTTGATGAGAGCATGTCTGTTGTCGTTTATTAGAGGATGTACATGATAACTACAAACAATAAATAAGGTTAGAGTTATTTCTGTTACAATGGATTTTCTGCTTGTCCAGGTATTGCCAATTATATTATGGTGCACCACAATTGTTCTTTTCCTACCTCCAGAAATGATGTCTTTGCTTCATTCTGGACTATAAGTCCAGAATCCTCACACCCAGATTAAGAGTTCGCCAATGTAGAAAGGTATTTACTGGAATCTATTATTCTGCAGCTAAATAAAATATTTTTTTTTTGTAAATAAGTCAATGAAACCCTGGAGATATGCTCTTGAATTGACTTTGATGAGAGACATTGTCTGTTGTCGTGTCGTTTTGGCTGAGCGGCGCAATCAGGACGTGGCTGCCGGTCATTCAGTGCAGCGGGAGGAAAAGGAGAGGTAATAAAGAGTTTGGGGACTTTTGGAAAATACAAACCAGCAGTGGGGCTGCCAGACAGGGGGAACACTTATTAAGGGGTTTTACGCTATGGGGAGGATAGTAGAACGGGAGGGAGAGGGAGGGGGGAGGGGGGGAAGGGCTGCAGTACGCATCGAAAATATCTACCGGAGGCAAGGTAAGCAGGCAGAGCCCTGCTAGCCTCCTGTGGACAGTTTTTTGGACTTTAGGGGGGTCTACAGGAGAACCTATGGAGCGGGATGTGAGGTAAGGATTACACACATTGGTGGGGCCATTACGGGGGGGGATTATAGTTTTGGGGGGGAATGCCTTTAACAATTTAAGCAGTAGAATAACGGCATGCTTGTGCCTAAGGCAGGGGGGTGGAGCAATGGTGCTGATGATGTCACAGTTCACAGTGCTAGCTGGAAAACATCACCTTAATACTGCTATAAGTTTGCATAGATTGTAGATGAAGCATGATCTGGAAGTCGTTTTTAAGGTAGGACTGTGCTCTTTTTAATATAAGGTAACTTGTATGGAGACAAGTATGGTTACACTTTAAATTTGTATCTTAGGGTTCACATTTAATTTTATTCATGATGAGAAAATTGGCTAATATATTAAGTAATGAGAGAATAAAAACAATCAAATCTTGGCATATCCCATATTGCGTGATGATCATGTCTAGATTAATTTCTTTGGTACATGCTGAAAATGTTTATTACTGTACCAAAAACAATCACAGACATGATATTAGAATTGCTGACCGTGATGTCTGCGTGTATGGCCACCTTAGTAAGATGTAAAGACATGATGTACATCCTATTCAACAGTAATAAAATGTAACCATAAAGTGTGAAGTATAAACCAAAACAAGGAGTGTTGTCAAGAACCTTAGGTACCATAGTCCAGAAAAGCAAAAGGTTCCACTATAGAGCAGAACTCAGAAGGAGAATTCATTACCCCTATTAGCTGTAACACTTTGGAAGAGAGGAGCTAAAAGACCATCCGACCAAGTTTTATGAGGACCTTAAGATGCCTTGTGGCGAGGGACAATCTTCTATGATAAATATATATTTATATGCTTTCTTTCTCTGTGTTCTCCCAATTTTTGCTAAATGAAATATAGTGCCAAGACGTGAACGCTGGCTAGCCGTGGGTAACAATGATTGGATGTGGTTTTCACTTCTTTTGCTACAAATTTCACCAAAATTAAAACAGGAACATAAAGTTTGATTGATAACAAACACTATTAAACAAGCAGCTAAGCTGATCATTGTGGCTAGAGAAAATGAGTGGAGAGGAGCTACTTTTGTTTGGCTATGTCTAATGGTTTTCGCAATGCAGTCATCTTGTAGACGGGTAAGTTTTCACTGCGATACTTTTGCTTTTATCGCGGGCTGTTCGCCCCTTTTTTTCGCGTTTTTCAGACGCGAGACTTTTTTCCGTTTTTTTTATAAATCCACGAAAGGAAGTCCCAAAAAGCGTTGTTTTCGCTGCGATGCGCGCTATTAACTAGGTGAAAAGTAGACTTTATAAATATGCCCCTTAGTTGTTACATGGGGACAACAGTTTTTGCCCAGTTAAGCTCCACATATCCCACCACCACCACTGATGTTAGTTTTAACTAATTTAGAAGCTGGTAGGAGTATATGATTTTTCTTAATGGGCCTGAAAGTAATCATTAGAATTGAGGGCTACTTTCTATTTACAGCAAATCCTTTTGTGCCTTTTACTCCATTCACTACATGCATATCTCTGCAATTGAATGATATTGTGGCAGATCATGTGTAGTAATAGAGGCTTGAGTTAGACTACATGGGCGTTTAATACAATTACACCAAGTAGGGGTTTAAATAATGTTCTCTGGTAGGTAGAGCAACTTCCGAGATCTCACATCCTCTGCTTCTTGGTCCTGGAAGTTTCAGGTCCAGAATGAGAACAATTGCTTAGTTTTATAAAGAGAAGTTCTGATGAAATCTCAGGAAATGATTAGTAAAGTGAATTAATAACTTCTCAGTTGACACCAGCTGAAACTTAAAGGGCATGCCACCCCAAAACTCAAATTTAACCCATACTGGCCCCACTCTGTAGTGTACAAAAATCCTTATATTACATCCCAGCTCCTTGTGGTTGCCATGCCTTGCCCCTCCAAGTCCAGGAAGTGTAGTGTAGAAGGTCTGGGTGACTCATCCTGCGCTGTCTCAACCTCGACAAGGTTGAGGCATGCGCAGGAGAGTCCTACTCCCTCCCTTTTTTTCTCCCTCCCCCTAGTGTAAAATCCCCATTTATATATATACATATATATCCCCCAGCCCAACCGCCGTAACAGAATTCATAGAAAGTGCCCCGATAGTTACTTACCTTCCCTCTATCCTCCGGCGTTCTGAGCAGCCGCGTCCCTGATTGGCTGCTCTCAGCCAATCAGGGACGCAGTGCCGGTCCCGCCCCCTGCTTGCATTTCGTGCAAGCAGAGGGCCTGGAGACTGCTGCGGGGGATAGAGGGAAGGTAGTACATTTCGGGGCACTTTCTAATAATTTTATATGGCGGTTGGGGCTGGGATCAATATGTAAATATATAAAAAGTTTTAAAGGTGGACATGCCCTTTAAAGGGTATCTTTACTCTAAAAAATAGAATTTTCAAAAATAGTACCTTGAGATACAGCCATATTCCACGTCTCATCATTTATTCACAGTGAAAAGACCTGCCACTCCAGAAGCAGAAATTATAATTGTGCCCATGTTTGATCTCTGCTGCCTGCCAGCACATTTTCTGTAACATTAAGAGAATCAGCAGAGAAAGAGACAGAGGGGGAAGGGAGGGGGAGATATGGAAGCAGTGCAGTGTCATATGTGAGGCTGTGTAGAACTTATAAGTGTCGCAGACACTAAAAGAAGGCAGTGGTAAGGGAGGGTGGGGGGATTAGGGTCACTCACTAAACATTAATAATTTAATGACAAACCAAGACAGATAAACATGTGAGTACCACCATTTTACTTTTCTCAAATTGTAGTTTCAGATAATGTAAAGTTGTTTCGGTGAGTAAGTGACCTTTAACAAAATCAATACCTAATGGACCATGAACGCATCGTTAGTCAAACACATAGGAATATCATCAGAAAAGCTAAATAGACAGGTTATCATGGTGTATTTCAATTCCCATTTCACATTCAATAAACCATTCTACACATTTGCATGCTAGCTAGTGTCAAAAGCAGCAGGTGTGAATGGGTTTCTATGGGTGAAGTGATGTCCAGGATATGAGACACACCTCTCTAGAATCCTAATTCCAATCTTTCCTCTCATAGATTTACACTTGGTTCTTTAAACATGTGTTCCCTACTGCATGTTGATGTAACTGCATGGGATAGGTGTTAGTTGATGCTTCACTGTAGACCTTTAGCAGTCCTTAGTAGGTTACCTACTTAAGCTGCATTGTTTTAACATTGATCAGAGTAACAGATTAAGGTTACATACATCTGAAAAGTAGAGAAAAGTAATGTATTGATTGAAGAGTGGAGGATAAGGAGCTATGTCTTACCTTCTGTTCTTCAATCAATTGACCAGGAGCCACAGACAAAGATAGAAGATATTTATCTTACACGCGATCCACCGCAGCAGCAGTGAAAATTCACAGCCACTTACTGGTTTAAATGAACTAAAGTGCAGTCGGGCATGCGCACTATAGTTAAATCTGAACCAGGAAGCGGTCGGGACCTGTCACTGCTGCTGCGGAGGATTGCGTGGAGGTAAGTTTCTTCATTCCTTGTCCGTCACTCCTGTGTGAATCGATTGAAAACGGGAGGTAAGGCATAGCTCCTTAACCTCCCAGTCTTCAATCATGCATTAAGGGATAGTTTACTTTACAGTGAACATTCCTTTAACAAGGCGAGACAGTTATTCAAGGGCTACACCAATTAGAACATGAGTTCACTTTGGTTCGCTGAATCTGATCTTCCTACATAAGGGCCAAAATCAAAAAGACAGGCTAAGTGGTGGGATGTTTAGTTTTTTTTTAAAGATACTTAGCAGGTGCAGGATTGGGACTCTGTCACGCTTGTGCATAGTTCTGGGTCTCGGCAGGGAAAGGGTGTGAAGTACACTGTTTTGGATTGGAACCTCTGCCTATGGCGTGATCATGTGCTAATGTGGACCCCACCCTTTTTGTCATACACGTGACTGCATCCAAGCCTTCCTGCGTGCTTTTGTGCCAGTCCCATTTGTGCAGTCCCATCAGTATCATAACTATAGATCTGCCTACTAGACACCACAATCAGCTGCTTTTAAACTGTTGGTCACAACTATCTTAGTAAAGTCCCGATCAACTGTTTAAACAGAGCGGATTGCGGTATCTAGAAGGCAGATCTTTAGTTACGCCACTACTTTGAGTCCTACGGAGAAAACGCTTTACAAATGATATTTGTTGTTGCACAAAATTCAAAGCAGTGTAATAAGTCTTGGATGCTCTACAGTCCGGGGGCCACAAAAACTAGGCAAAAGGGATTCAGCCTGGGCCTTGAGTTTGACTGTGTGGCCTATGTCAATAATTGTGATGGTTTAGACTGGATCCAACCAAGATTAGAACACCAAGTCCTCTGATGCTTAGACCAGTTCAACTTCAACCTTGGAGGAAAAAGATGCATTAAAAACCACTTTTCTCTAACTGCGTAATTTATTAATATTATACAGGTCTATTCCAGGTATATATTGCAACAAACATATATAAAATAGGGTTACTGTCTCCCTATATTCATATGTGTTCAGGCTCAATCTGTCATTGTTTTAATCTGTCACAGTCTCCTAGATATTGCTTTCAATCTGCCCAAATCTCCTAAACTTTGCTTTCAATCTTCTACCCTCTCTCCACTGGCATCCCCTTTTAATACTTCCCCTTAATAGTTACACTTATAGAAAACACAGAGATGCAGAGGGAGGATAATGAAGTGAGCTCTGTGTCTTCCCTATACCGTACTAATCAAAGAGTAACAGAGATATTTAGTTACCTTGCCTACAACATACATTAAACCTTACATACTACTTTTCTGTTCACCTTACCTTGCTTTATTTTCATACAGAGTTGTTTATTTTACAGGATCCTCTAGTCAGAGGCAAGAAGAGAAACCCAGGTGAATTAAAAGGAGTCATTCACCGAGAGTTCTTGCTGCTAGTGATACAATTAGCCCTGAAACCCGCATTTACCAAAAGGATTTGTGCCCAATCTACAAATATTATGGCAAAATTGGCACAATATCACTGCAAAATTGGAAGCGATATTTCGACGCCATTGGAAATTCAACGCAATTCAACACAGCGGTGCAAAGTTGATGCTAAAACTGGTGCAATGATGGGTGCCAAATTGGAGCAAAGCTGGTTTTTGGCATCTGTACTGACCAAGAAACCCCTTAGGGCCTGATTTACCCACGTGTGCAGTGCTAAAAATAGGGGTTAACTTGTGCTAACCAATATTGAATAGGTTAGCTCAAGTTAAACTCCATAATTGCACTGGCTGCACCGTTTCACAAAAGACAACCCGTGCAACCGGTGCAATGTATTTAATAAAGATTTGCACACTTTTAACTCCACAATTAAGACCAGCTATGGCTGTCTTTAAAGTGGTGCTGGGGTAAAATCCTTTTAGGATTTTACCACCAGGTGCAAATCCAGTAATAAATACGACGCCATATTTGCCCAGAGCATTTGCAGCTCTGGGTAAATAAGGCCGTCAATGTTTTCCTCTATAGGTAATACTAAGCTAAGCAGTACTGAGTGATATCGTTGATAAATAATAAGGGGGGTGTTTTTCTGGAAATTATATATTTATATCTTCAACCAGGCACATCCTAAGATTAAAATTGTAAAGCTGGATTTATTAATTTTGATGAACGTTTCAGCATCTTCATCAGGATTAAACATCACATAAAACAGTTCTATTAAATCCATTTCTCATGTTCACAATTAGAGCATGACGGAACTTTAAATAAAGGACTTACAGGGTACTGGGAGTAAAACCTTTATGTTGTAATTTAATCATATAATCATCCATTGGGATTCTCAACAAAAATGTTTATTACAGTCACCTTCTCAAGTAGTAGATTAGAAGTAATAATAAAAAATTTCTGGAAACCCCTTATATAACGTGGACCTTATCTTCTATTTTTATCAATTTGTGATACTAACCAATACCTTTCAATCATTGATGCTCCCTTCCTGTTTCATCGTTCTTTGCTACTGTTGGTTTCAGCACCAAGTCTATGGGGCTGATGCCAAACTGAGGAGATGAAAAAAGTAGCACCAGTAGTCTTCCTCCCATGTAGACAGTCACACAAACAGATTTCACAGTCAACGTATGGATTAAGTTGTGTTAAACTTTAGCTTATGCGTGTATAAAGAAATCTACGAACATATAGCCCACCAAAGACGAACAGTGCAACACCAGGAATTGTGAGGTTGCTGTACCATATGATCATTCAAATAGTGTGGCTATAAAGGAAGGAATTCACAAACCCCCACATAGAATTCTACAGATCGTTATGAACGCCTTATTACATTACCGAAAACCATATTTCTTTTCCAAGGGATGAACACACATTGACAACCTGTATGAGGCTTTTAATAAAATGGCTGGATTCCCACATGTAGTTGGTGCTATTGACTGCGCATATATTCCTCTGTGCCCACCCAAACAAGAGGAAACGATTTACTGGATCGGGAAATGTTTCCATTCTATAATGTGCGAATTGGTGCTCTGGAGCAATGCTGATTTGGATGTTGTTGCCAAGTATTCTGACTCCAGAACACTATTCATTTGTTCTTAGAAACTCAGGAATATACAATAGATTTGAAGGCTTCTTGGTAAGATGTCATTTTATTATTTAAAAATGTTAGAATATGAAACATGCATCAATTATCACATTATCATGATCCATAATATACCAATAGTATGACTAGAACTGCTTAAACCTACATACCTACACCTATAAGAAGGTAGGGTACCTTCTAGATGTCCAACCAATCAGATAATAAAATGTTTTCTAATTGTAGTAGACCTTTAAAAAGGTATCATCATAATGCCAGCTGGCTGTGAGGAGGTTGGATGGTTTGGGCCATTACAGTTACCCTTTAAACTGTAAGTACTATAAACAAATCTTTTTTTTCTCACTTCTTACCTGCCTTCTTCCAATTCAGGTATAGTATAGTATTTGAGGTGAATAAAGACAAACGTCCATCCAGTCCAACCCATCTAGCAATATCCTCATTTCCTGCCTAACTGTTGATCCAGAGGAAGGAAAAAAAAACACCAAATTATGAAGGGGAAAAAAATTCCTTCCTGACTCCAAGTGGCAATCAGAAATTTCCCTGGATCAACTCTACTTTATGTATCAAAGTATTAAGTAACTTGTATAGTAATAACTTGTAACATTCCTTGTTTGTAGAAACTCATCCAGCTTTTTATTAAACTGACCAATGAACCTGCCATAACAACGTCCCACTGGAAGACAGTTCCATAGCTTTACCGTTCTCACAGTGAAAAACACTTTCCCAACTCTACTTATGTTATCAATACCAGTAACTTGTAATATTCCTGTTGTTAGAAACTCATCCAGCTTTTTATTAAACTGACCAATGAACCTGCCATAACAACGTCCACTGGAAGACAGTTCCATAGCTTTACCGTTCTCACAGTGACAACCCTTTCCCAACTACTTTATGTATCAATACCAGTAACTTGTAACATTCCTTGTTGTAGAAACTCATCCAGCTTGTTATTAACTGACCAATGAACCTGCCATCACAACATCCACTGGAAGACAGTTCCATAGCTTTACCGTTCTCACAGTGACAAACCCTTCCCAACTCTACTTTGTATCAATACCAGTAACTTGTAACATTCCTTGTTTGTAGAAACTCATCCAGCTTTTTATTAAACTGACCAATGAACTGCCAAATCAACGTCCACTGGAAGACAGTTCCATAGCTTTACCGTTCTCACAGTGACAAACCTTTCCCAACTCTACTTTAGTATCAATAACAGTAACTTGTAACATTCCTTGTTTGTAGAAACTCATCAGTTTTTATTAAACTGACCATGAACCTGCCAAAAACGTCCACTGGAAGACAGTTCCATAGTACCGTTTCACAGTGACAAACCCTTTCCCAACTCTACTTTATGTATCATTACAGTAACTTGTAACATTCCTTGTTTGTAGAAACTCATCCAGCTTTTATTAAACTGACCAATGAACCTGCCATAACAACGTCCACTGGAAGACAGTTCCATAGCTTTACCGTTCTCACAGTGAAAACCCTTTCCGAGCTTGAAGCCTAAACTTTTTCTTCAAGTCTTAGGGATGTCCTCGTGTCCTCTGACATGTTCTATTGGTGAACATGCCCCAGTAGTTTATTGTATGGCCGTTAATGTATTTTACACAGTAATCATATCCCACGCAAGCGCCTTTTCTCCGGCTACATAATTGTAACTTTCCCAGTCTTCTTCATATTCAAGCTCCCCCAATCCCCTTATTAATTTAGTTGCCCTTCTCTGAACCCTTTCCATTTCAAAGATGTCCTTTTTGTACACAGGATTCCAAAATTGCACGCATATTCCAAATGAGGCCTTACCATGCTTTGTAAGAGGGAGAATTACATTTTCCTCCCTTGAATCCATACCTCTCATTATAACAAGACAATGCAATTTGTTTTAAAAAAAAAAAAATAGTCATATTTAGTGTGTGAATTTTTTAAAAAATGGTTTGCAAACTGCATGTTTAAAGGCGGCAACTTTTGGGAAACAGTTGGTGGAACTTAGATTTGCATCACACACTGATTATTTATTTAATGTGCAAATAGTTTGCAAATCATTGTCGTCTTGTAAACGAGGGTTTGTATGTGCACAGGAATAATACAACGTACCTATTGGCACCTGTGCATCAGTAATCTATCAGTCCCTAGGGACAGATCTTCAAGGTGATGGATTTAACATTTTTGTTCTGACAGTTGTACCACTATCTGACCACCCTGGGGATGGTCGTAAATGGTTATTATAGGGACATATTTACTGGAATGGACAGCTAAGAAAAGCCTCCCACACCACTGATTCCATATTGCTGTGTTTGGATTTGACTAGATGGATTTGGAACCTCATTTCTGTGTTATGGTATTTACCAGATCTCACTTATGAAGTTATATGTATTTCAATGCTTTTTGGATTTATTTTAACTGGAGCAGCCTCTTGGTTGTGTCTTTGCTCACTGTGGTCTACTGCGTGAAGATCACAAACTATAACAACATCATCTTTGTCTATGTGAAGACTAACATCTCCAAGGGACTGAAGTGGTGATTCTGGGTAATCTGATGATTTCTTTGGCTTTCACTTTCATGAACTGGTACATAATGAACATTCCTCTCAATTCCTGGAACAACACATTGAAATCTCACCGAACAGCACCCAGCCCGATATACAAGTTGCCTCTGTCTTTACAGTCTCCATGTGGATTTACTACTTGACATCTTGCCTGCCATTCTTCATGTTTTGCGCTGCAGTTTTGCTTTTGATTGCGTCACTGTGGAGTCACATCGGCAGATTAAAAGCAGCGGAAACTGGGTTTGCGGGTTCTCATTAAAAGCTCATTTCAGTGTGTTGAAAAAGATGGTCTTTTCCTTATCTGTATATAGCGTATTTTGTCAGCGACAGCTTAACCTTTTATCAGTAGATACATTGACTGTTTGGAGCATTTTATCATTCACTATGCCCCCTTTCTTATCGTCTTTTATTCTGGGTTCCTGATCTACTCCAACACCAGACTGAAAAAGATGTTTATTGATGGAGGAGAAAGGTAACAAGGTCGGGACAATAACTTGGGGCACAGTCACATCGAACACGTCCACCTCTGTAATCGCCTAGATGATAATAAAACTGCAGCTTACTGAATTGGCTGCACCTTGCATTTCTCTTTCCTGGTGTTATTAAATGAGATTTCTATAATGAAGTAGACCCACCGACCTATATATGTTTTACATTTTCATCAAATGCAGGAGAAAGAAAATGTTCAGTTTGCAAAATCTGACGTACGAAAGAACATTCAACGGAATACCGAAAATTTCTTTCTAGGTGCTTTCTACAAAAAGATCCACCTGTTTCAAGTTAATAAAATCATAAAAAAGACTTATACTCTCGGCAAAAATTCACACCTCTATAAAGGGATGTCCACCCAAAATGAAATGTACATATAGCTGCAGCACCCCCCACATTTTACTTACCTTCCCAAACATGCACTGAACATACGTACCAAGACCTGGTCCCTTTTTTCTTGGGTGCCACCCTGCCGCTGTTGGAGCTGGTTTTGAGCAAGCACAGCAGCAGTGAGGCACTTCCTGGATGCAGCTGTCAGCTATTGGACGTGACCAGGAAGCTGAGAGGAAGCGCAGCAAAGGAGCGAGGGACCAGTATATATAGAAGAGAAGCTGCACACCCTGGGCACTAGCCTGTGCTTCTAGTTGATTTCCTGGTGGTGCTGGTCACTTGAACGTTTGCCACGTCCTTAGTAAGGTAAGTAGAGATAATAATGACCGCACACATCCAATCAGTGAAAGGGTCCTTAACCCATTTATTAAAGGTGAAACAACCAAATAACGTTTCAGGGGGCTAGCCACCCTCATCAGAGTGAGGACCAGGTCTGTAAAGTATGCTCAGTGGCATCTTGGGGAAGGTAAGTAAACACAAGTGGGTTTGGGGGGTGCTGCATCTTATATGTAAATTTTCTTTTATTGTTGGACATGCCCTTTAAGACTTATGTTGTTCTTAAAACAATTAATGCTGCCTTAAAAAGTTGCTTTTCTGTGCTTCCCACATAACCTGCTCTTTTGTTAAGTCAGTAAAATCTTTCAGCAGTATAATAATAAAAATACAGATCAGGCTGTGTGTCTGTTAAGTACCTTCTCGATTGTTTTCTTGACTGCACTTATTGTATACAGAGATATTCAGATAACTATAGATCTGCTTCCATCTGAGATAACAGTTAAGGGGAACTGTGGTCAAAAATGACTTTAGATAAATGATAGGAATTGCTCTTCTGAGAATTTTTGCAATTTATTTTCATTGTTATTTTGCATAGTATCGAAGATATTTACATTTTTGTGTGTGATTGATATGGTAGCAGCATCACCGGGTCCCCTGCACCTGCTTCCTGCTTGAAACCATGGTGACAGTCAATCTGCCCTGTGTCTCCTCCTTCCTTGCAGCCCCCCTCCTCTTGCAAGCCCTGGTCCTGCCACTCATGGTGCCATGGCCCCACCCACTCGCAGGTGCTGTGGCTCCGCCCACTCATGGATGCCATGGGACACTCAGACCTCCCCCTACGAAACCTGTGAGAAAACAGCCTTTACAAGCAGAGTGAGAACTGGGAGGATGGGCTGTAGATTGTCCTTACCTTCACTGTGGGGATCTTTACACAGCAGGGAGGGGAGAGGAGGCTTCCTGTCTCCTTGCTGTCACTGAAGCTGAGGCTGTGCTCGCCAGCGGCGAGGTGGAGGAGAGAAGCCTTAGGAATGTCACATGTCAGCCTCCTACCCATTAACTTTCTGGTCAGTAATTTTTTATATTCTGGGTGTGAAGACACATAGAGAGGTGGTTGATGGTTCGTTTTAAAGTTAGGAAACTGACCTTTCATTTAAACTTAACTTGTTTGGAGACCACAGTTCCCCTTTAAGCAGCCTTGGTGGAATGTTGTATTTCAAATGAATCTGTCAAATCCTTACCCTATATTTAGGTGAAACTTAACAAATTCCCTGCCCTCGCATTACTGCCAAAAGATTGATTAATATTTAGTAGCCTCATGTTGTCATGCAAGTCCTTGTGTAATCAATACATAAATAATCGTTGGGCAGACTGGATTTGCTTGACGTTTTTATTCTTGTGGTCCTGATGCAATTCTTGTGTAGCATCGTTATACGTATGAAACATGGCATTGTCTTTAAATTATGGGAAAACAATTTTTTTTTTAAATCATACCAGTTTAAAATTTACAATGGTATACTAGTATTAGTATTAGGATAAAGCAGTTATCAATAATACTAACTTTTAATTTAAATAATGATATTACACTGGAAGCTTATTTTTAATTCAAGAAATTGTTTATCTCTGTACTATTTGTACAGTTCTATCAAGGGGGCATTTAATGATTAAACATCAACAGTAATCTGCAGGCCAGGACCTAATTTTAACCTTCAGTCACACTTTCAATTAATATCCCGAGACCCACAGGAGGGTTTAAAGGGCATCTATAGTGAAAAAAACACATTCCCCTTTGCAAAGTTAAATTCATGTATCTGTGCTGCCTTAATCCTATCTCTGTCAGTGACTCTGTTTAACCATGGTGTCAGATCTGTGTGCAGCACTTCCCCCTTCCTCCTCCCCTCTGTTACCTCCTCCATGTCTCAGCTCCGGCTAACCGACAAGCTTCTCATGTGCATAGGAGTTAAAGTTCAACATCCTGAAAAACACCCCACGCACAGTGGCCAATAGAAAGGAAGCTGTCCTGGAGACATGGATCTCTCTGGTACTGATCTCTCTCTTTGTGACCCATATCAATCGGTGAAGTCTATCAGAAGGGGGGTCAAGTGCAGCCTATATCTACCATGAAAGCTACCTCTCCCCCTGCTAATGCTGTTATCTCTATATTTATCACAGAGCAGGGAGGGGTGAACAGTCACAGGGATTTGATTGACAGTCCAAGTAGGAGTAGAGGAATGCAATCATGCAAACTGGTGTATCTCAGGACAGAGAGGGAATCTGAAAAAAGTGAAGGACAACTCTGAGGGATGGGAGGGGGGAATTATAGAAAACACATGGAAAGAAAGAAAAAAAAGTTCATTTTCAACTATAGATGCCCTCCTTTAAGTAGTAAAATGTAATTAAAATGAAATTGTTAGTGTCTGCAACTGTAGAAAATGAAAATATTATTTAAAATGTTGAACTTTGTAGTAGATTTTATTATACTTGCACATACACTGGGGGAAAAGTTCTTATCATTTACTGCATTTCTAAAAAATAACCAGTAGGGGCTGCTATGGATAATGTAATGATGTATCTATTTACACAGCTCTTAAAGGTAATTTATCTTTCTGTATGTAAATGTAAAAATCAGAAACCTTAAAAAACCACAAGAAAGAGAAAAATATATTACACCATGTAAACAAATACAGTGAAGACATAAATTTTAGAAACATTCAGAGGTTCTAATATTGGACTTTATAATCAGATACTGTACCATTTAATTGTAAAAAAAATAAGAGTCCATATAAAAGTATCAAAGTACTCTTATTTTTTTTTATATATTGGACTAGTACAATTCTTTTCTATACCATTTAATGCAGCATGATATTTATTTGGTATTTTAAGGAGCTACCAGGGATATTTGTGTAAATGATCAAATCCATATTGTTCAAAGTACTGACAGGCAAGTGGATTCCATCATTCATGTCATTACAAATTGGGAAGGGAAAAAGCAAGTCCTTGGACAGAGAGTGCCTTCTAACAATCAGTACAGTCTTGGTAATCGGGACGTTTAGAAGTACATACAATATATATAGATTAGAACATAACATTTGTGTTACAAATTGCACCAAGGGAGTCGTTTTTATTGTCATGTGTAGGGTAAAATGGTACACACTAGATCATTCAGACTGTTTATAAAAATTGTACTTGAAATTTTGTAAGCCCTTAAAAAATTCTATATGTTTATTGAATGTGACCTTAATGTTCATCTGATTTTAAAGGGCATTTCCACCCTTAAAACTAAAAACGAGTCAATTGTCAGACCTGCCACAAACCCCAACTGAAATATTTTGCAGTATTACCTGCACCACTAACCATATATTTAAAGATATTTGTCTGGCCCCTCCCTTCATGCAGTCATCAAGGCTGTGACTGGCTTTCACCTGGTGCCTCCTCTGCCTTCTCCCTTTGATCAATGAGTATTTTATAATATAAAGCATGTGCAGATACCTTTGCCAGATAGGAATAGAACCTTGACATCAATAAATAAGATAAAAATAGCGAAAACTGACAAGTCACCAGTTATTATTTTTTTTTAAGGGAGGACATGCCATTTAAACATGCCCTAAAAGTAGATAAAGACTAACCTAGTTAACACAAATAACACAACATTATTATATTCTTTATGTATTTATGCACAAAATAAATAGTCAAATCACATTCTGCTGGGGTAGAGTGAATTGGGAATATCATATAATTTAAAGGTGAGATTAAGAGTCTGGTGTTTTTAATAAGGAAAACAATCAGGTGTGGATGTGACACCCAGTTCTATTTTAAAGGGATCCTGCACACATACCAACACATACAGGGATGATTATCATGGCTTAAACTAATTTGGCTGAGGGATCAGGACTGAGAAGACTATTGCTCATTATTACTCAAATGATGGAAACATGTATAAAAAGGTCTTCATATGGGTACTATTAATGGGAGGGTTTTTTTTGAAGATAGAAGGACAGTGTAGTTACACTGTCAAATTTGTTGATTTGCATCTCCGTCCCAGAAAGCTAACCCTCTCGGTGGGTACATAACATAGAGACGGGGGAAGAATGCTGTAAAAAAGTTCCCATAAGTGTCAAGGTTAGAATCAGAAGAGATCTGCTTCCCTAAGAGGATGGAATGTTTTTACTTTAAACCAACAGAAGGAAATTGCGGGGAAGAGACACTAGTATTAAACTCCAAAGGTAAAGAAAATGGTTGCAACATGTTTTCAGTCAATACGTGGTAAAACCAGACCATACTGCTAATTTGTATATTACACAGCAAATCCATAGGAGTCTGATGATAATATGAGATGATTAGCAAATATAAACTTGCAGCCCAAAAAGATCATTCCAGTGGCCATGCATCCAGTAGTTGCAAGTGTATTGGCTTTCTTTCATAGCATAGCCGATAGTCACGTTGAGCCAGTTTTTATCTCACACCTCTTAGCTACAAAGCAATCACCACCTTGCATTCAGAAGGTCCCCAAAACTTGGCTGTGATATATGCTTAGGACACATTCCAGGGTACATAATTGCCAACAGTTCCTGGAAAAGTCATTCTGAATTGAGAAGGCCAGTCGGATGACTAGTGAAAATCTTCAAAACGCAACTTTAAGTCCAGTTGATCTAATTGAGTACCAACAGATTTACCTTGGATGAGAATATTACATATACCATGGACCTGGATGGATGAAATATCAGATATACCATGACCTGGATGCCATGAATATTACAGAGTATACTATGACCTGGATGAATGAATATTACAGATATACCATGACCTGGATGAATGAATTACAGATATCATGACCTGGATGAATGAATATTACAGATATACATGACCTGGATGAATGAATATTACCAGATATACCAGACCTGGATAATGAATATACAGATTACCATGACCTGGATGGATGAATATTACAGATATACCATGACCTGGATGCTATGATATTACAGATATACCATGACTGGATGATGGAATATTACAGATATACCATGACCTGGATGAATGAATAGTTACAGATATACGTGGACCGGATGAATGAATATTACAGATATTACATGACCTGGGATGAATGAATATTACATATATATACCATGACCTGGAGAATGAATTTACAGATATACCATGACTTGAGAATGGTCAAGTCCAAGTAGATGCTATAGCATTTGCCTATTATTGACCAATATGTAACCAAGATAAAGCAATATTGATATATTGTACTTCTTAAAACCAAAGATATGTGCTTTATTTTATTTAAAACTAGACATTAAGCCCGCTACATAAACAGGTGCTAGAGCACGAGTGCCCCTTAGTGTGCCAAGTAGTCCTTCTCCGTGTCCCAAGCCAGAAGTACCCTCTTAGTGTCCCAAGTCCAGGGGCCCCCTCTGCCCAAATCCAGAGGCCCCCCCTGTCCCAAATCCAGAGGCCCCACTCTGTCCCAAAATCACCCCCCTCTGTCCCAAATTCCAGGGCTCCCCCTTGTCCCAAATCCGCCCCCCCCATCTGTACCAAATCCAGGGCCCCCCCCTCTGTCCCAAATCCAAGGGGACCCCTCTGTCCCAAATTCAAGGGCCCCATCTGTCCCGAATCCAGGGCCCCCCTGTCCCAAATCCAGGGGCCCTCTCTCCCAAATCCAGGGGCCCTGTCCCAAGCAACCTTACCTGCAGTCTGTTTAATTGCTGTTCTCTCTCCATGGTTTCCTGTGTTTCTCCCTCTAGTGGTGAGTCAATAGAACGCAGACACTCTCCCTCTAGTGGTGAGTCAATAGGAAATGCAGAGACTCTCCCTCTGTGGTGAGACATAGGGAACCACAGAGATCTCCCTCTAGTGGTGAGTCAATAGGAATCGCAGAGACTCTCCCTCTAGTGGTGGGGTCAATAGGAACTGCAGAGACTCTCCCTCTAGTGGTGAGTCCATAGGAACTGCAGTGACACACACACGACACAGGGACGAACACTTAGGGTTTTATTAATATAGGAACTAGCAGTTGTACCCGGCGTTGCCCGTACACTTGTGGGTAAGTATTTTTTACGTGCAGTGTGTGGTTGGCTTAGATGGAAGAGACAGGGAGGAAGAAGTGCACAGTTGGTAATGTTCGTCAGTATTTAATAGTTATGAGTTGAGGAGGTGACATTGCTTGACAGACGTATAGCACATATGTTTATTGTAAAACCTTATATACAACGTTATTAGTTTTTCCACTTGGAGTGTAAAATACAAAATGTGTGGTGAACCTACTTGTGAACATGCTACATGGAATTTGCCGCTAGGAAAATAATTTGATTGCAACTGAATATCACAGCACTGAGTGACTGACAGGCGTCAGTGCCTCTAAGCATGTGATGTGCAAGCTCTTTGTCTGTGTGTTAAGCCAATCTTTTGCACTATTGTGTTTTTATTAAGCGTGCTCTATTTTTTGCACATTTGGTATCAGTATGTTCACCTTGTTTGCACTTTAACACTTATCCTTGCTCCTGGCGTTGTCCTTGTACACTGGGGGGGTAAAGTATTTTCACGGGGGGTGTGTTTGTTTGGCTTACATGAAGAGACAGGCGGAAAAAAGAAGTGTACAGTTGGTAAATAGAGGGACTAGAACTCTAACCCGAGTTACGAGCCGAACTATTCGAATTTGAACAAATTCGGACTTCTCGAACTATCCCGGATTTTCGAGATTTTCGGACTCTTCGTAAATATCGAATGTTCAACCGTTCAAATGTGCGTGTAAAATGCCTATTATACCTATACGCGAGCATCGAACCGGAGTAAAGTGTCCATTAAAACCTATACGAGAGCATCAAACCGTGGAGTTAAAATGGCTATGGTATCTAGGCACGAACGCGAGCATCGAATCCGCAGTAAAGTGTCCATTAAAACCTATACGAGAGCATTGAATCCGTGAGTAAGTGTCCATTAAAACCTATACGAGAGCATGAATCCGTGAGTAAAATGTCCCTGGTATCTGAATATCGCCATACTTGATGACTGATGGAGTCAGTGTCTCTGATCATGTGACTCTTGTCTGTGTTGTTAAAGCCGGTCTTTTCGTTGTGCTGTCTGAGCCCTGTGTGTTTTTATAAGCGTGCTCTATTTTTTGCACATTAGTTAGCAGTATGTCACCTTGTTGCACTTTAACACTTTATCCTTGCCAAGGACCACTTTATATTGATTATTAGATCCCAATCAATAAAGTTACTTTATGGTCTGAATGAAAGTGCCATAATGTCTTTGTTTTTTAGTTGTAACTGTCTGTGAAGTGTGTGGACATGTGGGCATGTGTGTTTGTTTCTAAGTCCAGGTATGCAGGTAATTCCCATGTAGTCCATACTACCCAACCACCAGTTTGAATAGGTGGATGGGGCATGTCTGCGTAGTGGGGGCATGGCTTTCTAGGGTGTGGACAGTCTGGTCTTGTCTGTGATGTTGTGGTGTCCAGGAGGCTGGGACGTGACATTTGGTGGGCATGGCCACCCTGTTTCCAAGCGTGGGCCGCTGTGCCATTTATGGGTGTATGTGGGGTTTTGGGGGCAGCCACCTCAGTGTTTTGGTTTTTGGGGGGGGTTTGTGTTGTGGGTGTGGTTGGGACACCTGGGATGTTTGGGGGGTGTGGTTATGATGTATGGAGACAGACATAATGTTTTGGGGGGTGACCATAGCATGGTCATAACATTAGGGGCCTGGTTGACAATGTATGGCAGTTATCTTGTTGGGCCGTGGCCTTGAGGTTGGGGGCATGAGCGCGACCGTGATGTTTGGGGGTGTGGCCATGACAGCAATATCTGTGCGGGAGTGGTCACAGTCCAGGAGGCTAGCTTTAAATTTTAGCATGACAATAACTGCAATGTGGTTCATATCACCAATAAACATCGTCTTCCAGGGTTTATATTTGTGTTCAATAATGTATTCATATCACCAAAGTAACTGTCTTCCAGGGTTTATATTTTTATATAAACTGTCATTCAATCACCATAGTACATAGTCTTTCCAGGGTTATATTTGTATATTAATTCATTCAATCGCCATAGTACAGTCTTCCAGTGTTATATTGTATATAAATCATTCATATCCGCCAATAGTAACATAGTCTTTCCAGGGTTTTATTTTTTATATAAAGTCATTCATATCACCAATAGTAACATAGTCTTTCCAGGGTTTATATTTGTATATAAATTCATTCATATCACCAATAGTAAACATAGTCTTTCCAGGGTTTATTTGTATATAAAATGTCATTCATATCGCCAATAGTAACCAGTCTTTCCAGGGTTATATTGTATATAAATGTCATCATATCGCCAATAGTAACATAGTTCTTTCCAGGGTTTATATTTCGTATATAAATGTCATTCATATGCCAATAGTAAATAGTCTTTCCAGGTTATATTTGTATATAAATGTGTTCATATCCCAATAGCAACATCGTCTTTCCAGGGTTTATATTTGTATATAAATGTGATTCATATCACCAATAGTAACATAGTCTTTCCAGGGGTTTATATGTTGTATATAATGTTCATTCATATCACCGATAGTACATAGTCTTTTCAGGTTTATATTTTGTATATAAATGTCATTCATATCAACCGAGTAACACTAGTCTTTCCAGGGTTTATATGTATATAAATGTCATTCATATCACCGATAGTAACATAGTCTTTCCAGGGTTTATATTTATTATTATAAAGTCATTCATATCACCGATAGTAACATAGTCTTTCCAGGGTTTATATTTTATATAAATGTCATTCATATCACCGATAGTAACATAGTCTTTCCAGGGTTTATTTTTTAATAAATGTCATTCATATCACCGTAGTAACATAGACTTTCCAGGGTTTATATCTGTATAAAAGTCATATATCACCCAATAGTAACATAGGCTTTCCAGGGTTTATATTGTATATAATGTCATTCTATCACCAATATAACACAGTCTTTCCAGGTTTATATTTGTTATAAATGTCATTCAATCATCTGATAGTAACATAGTCTTTCCAGGGTTTATATTTTATATAAAGTCATTCAATCACCGATAGTAACATAGTCTTTCCAGGTTTAGTTATATTTTTATATAATGTCATTCATATCGCCATAGATAACATAGTCTTTCCAGGGTTATTTTGTATATAATGTCATTCATATCACCAATAGTAACATAGTCTTTCCAGGGTTTATATTTGTATATAAATGTCATCATATCGCCAATAGTAACAGTCTTTCAAGGGTTTATATTGTATATAAATGTCATTCATATCGCCAATAGTAACATAGTCTTTCCAGGGTTTATATTTGTATTAAATGTGATTCATATCACCAATAGCAACATCGTCTTTCCAGGGTTATATTTGTATATACAATGTGATTCATATCACCAATAGTAACATAGTCTTTCCAGGGTTTATATTTGTATTAAATGTCATTAATATCACCGATAGTAACATAGTCTTTTCAGGGTTTATATATTTGTATAAAATGTCATTCATATCACCATGGTAACATAGTCTTTCCAGGGTTTATATTTGTATACAATGTCATTCATATCGCCAATAGTAACAGTCTTTCGGGTTTATTTGTATATAAAGTCATTCATATCGCCAATAGTAACATAGTCTTTCAGGGTTTATATTTGTATATAAATGTGATTCATATCACCAATAGCAACATCGTCTTTCCAGGGTTTATTGTTATTTTTGTATTAATGTATATTTTAATATTAATTTTTTTTTATATTTTAAATGTTTAATCACCAATAGAACAGTCTTTTCCAGGGTTTATATTTGTATATAAATGTCATTCATATCACCGATAGTAACATGTCTTTTCAGGGTTATATTTGTATATAATGTCATCATATCACGATAGATAACATAGTCTTTCAGGTTTTATATTGTATATAAGTCATCATATCACCGATAGTAACATAGTCTTTCCAGGGTATATTTTTATATAAATGTCATTCATATCACCGATAGTAACATCGTCTTTCAAGGGTTATATTTGGTTATATAAATGTCATTCATATCGCCGATAGATACATAGTCTTTCCAGGGTTTATATTTGTATATAAATGTCATTCATATCGCCAATAGAACACAGTCTTTCCAGGGTTATATTTGTATATACATATCATTCATATCGCCAATAGAACATGTCTTCCAGGGTTTATTTGTATGTAAATGTCATTCATATCACCGATAGTAACATGTCTTTCCAGGCTTTATATTTGTATATAAATGTCATCTATCACCAATAGTAACATAGTCTTCCAGGGTTTACATTTGAAGCCTTCCAGGAGACAAATTGTAATGTGTGACAGACCTTAAGGGAAATGGGTGTTCCCTCTGTTATAGAAGCTGTTGTTCTGTGTGGCAGTCCTGCAGTTGTGTTAGCCATACATTACGCTGTTGTTGTGTCACTGAAGTGGACTGTCTGTGTGTTGAAGTGCACAGAGCCAATAGTAACACAGTCCTTCCAGGTGTTATATGTATGAAAAGCATTCAATCAACATAGCAAACGCATAGTCCTTTCCAGGTTTTATTGTATATTAAATGTCATTCATATCAAAACTAGTAACAAGTCTTTCCAGGGTTTATATTTGTATATAAATGTCCATTCATATCACCAATAGTAACATAGTTTTCCAGGGTTTATATTTGATATAAATGTCATCATATCACCAAAAGAAACATAGTCTTTCCGGGTTTATATTTGTATATAAATGTCATTCATATCCCCAATAGTAACATAGTCTTTCCAGGGTTTATATTTGAGTATAAATGTCATTCATATCACAAAGTAACATAGTCTTTCCGGTTTTATATTTGAAACCTTCCAGGAGCAAATTGTAATGTGTTACAGACCTTAAGGAAATGTCTGGTTCCCTCTGTTATAGAGCTGTTGTTCTGTGTGCGTCCTCTGAGTTGTGTAGCCGTACATTACGCTGTTTGTTTACTGATTGAGTGAAGTATTGTTTGACCTATGTTGATCAAGCCAAAACTCACCAACTGACATCTTGGGCCATATTTATCAAATATCGCTATCGTTTTTTTACGATCGCCGTAAAATAACGATCGGTGTTCTACGATACCAATCATTATTTTACGATATCGATCGTAATTCTACGATATCGCTATCGTAAATCTACGGTGCCGATATCGTAGAATAATGACCGTTATTCTACGATAATTTCTAGACAGAACAATGACCATCCCTCCCAGAATTGCCTCGACACTTTACTGAACAATTTTCACTAAAAAAAAGATTCCCCGTCCCTTTTTTTAATTTTAATTTTTATTAAAAATAGCATTGGAAAATAGTCAAATATGCCCCCTACTCTTGGATAATCTGGTCATGTGTAGGCAAAAATATAAGATTGGACTAGATGGATAAATGCCTTTACCCAACCTTTTATACTGTCAGTTGGGCATGACTGACCTTGAATATATACATAGTAATGATATTTTATATCTTGCAATGCATTTAAATATACAAATTAACCCTGGAAGCCTATGTACTATTGGGTATATTATGACTTTTATTTAAATATAAACCCTGGAAAGACTATGTTACTACGGTGATGAGATGACATTTATTAAAAATATAAACCCTGGAAAGACTATGGTTCACTATCGGTGAGTATGAATGACCATTTAATAATATACACCCTGGAAAGACGTGTTACTATGGTGATAGATGACATTTATAATACATAAGAATAAACCCTGGAAAGACTATGTTACTATGGTGATATGATGACATTTATATACATATAAACCCTGTGAAATACTGTTTACTTCGTTGATATGAATGAACTTTATATAAAATATAAACCCTTGAAAGACTATGTTACTATCCGGTGATATGAATGAACATTTATATAACACAGTATAAACCCTCTGGAAAGACAATGTTTACTATCTGTGATATGAATGACATTTATTAAACAAATATAAACCCTGGGAAATGACGATTTCTATCGGTGATATGAATGCACATTTATATACAAATAAACCTGGAGACTATTTACTATCTGGCATATGAATGACATTTATATACGGTTAAATATAAACCGCTTGAAAGACTATGTTACTATTGGATTGAATGACATTTAGATACAATATAAACCCTGTGAAAGACTAAGTTACTATTGGGATATGAATCGACTTTATATACAAATATAAACCGCTGAAAGACTATTTTGGACTATTTGGTGATATAATCGACATTTATATACAATAATAAACCCCTGGAAGACTATTGGTACTATTTGGCTGATATGAATGACTTTATATCAAAGAATAAACACCCTGGAAAGACTAGTTACTATTGGCGATATGAATACTTTCATATACAATATAACCCTGGAAAGACTGTTACTATTGGCGATATGAATGACATTTAATATACAAATATAACCCTGGAAAGACTAGTTACTTGGTGATATGAAATGACAGTTGTATATAGAAAATATAAACCCGGAAAACCTTGTTACTATATATGAGTGATATATAAAATCCTGGAAACTATTTTACTGGCGAATGGCATTTATAATAAGAAATGACTGGATATGAATATTATATCAAATAATAAACCCTGGAAGACATGTTACTATTGGTGATATGAAGACTACTAAAATATACCCACGAGATGTTATTTGTGTGATACAATATAGTTCCTGAGCATGTCATGGGCTGAAACATTGAGTTATTGTCAAGCTAGAATTTAAAGCTAGCCGCCTGGACTGTGACCACTCCCGCAGATATTGCTGTCATGGCCACACCCCCAAACATCACGGTCCGCGCTCATGCCCCAACCATCAAGCCACCCCCAAGATAACTGCCATACATTTCAACCACCCCTAAATGTTTATACCATGCTATGGTCACCCCCCAAAACTTATGTCTGTCTCCATACATCATAACCACACAACCCCCAAACATCCCAGGTCGTTCCCAAATCACACACCACATACACAAACATGCCCCCCCAAAAACCAAAACATTATGGTCTGCCCCCAAACACCACACATCACAAACCCAAAGGCACAGCTGCGCCCACGCTTTGAAACAGGGTGGCCATGCCCACCAAATGCATCCCCAGCCTCCGGACACCACAACACACAGACAACGACCAGACTGTCCACAACCCTAAAACCTGTCCCCCACTACGCAACATGCCCCTCCACCTATTCAAACTGGGTGGTTGGCTATATGGACTACATGGGAATTACCTGCATTACCTGGACTTAAAAACAGACAAACACACTGCCACATGTCACACACTTCACAGACAGTTACAACTAAAAGAACACAAGACATTATGGCACTTTCAATTCAGACCATAAAGTAACTTTATTGATTGGGATCTAATAATCAATATAAAGTGTTCCTTGAGCAAGGATAAAGTGTTAAAGTGCAAACAAGGTACATACTGCTATAACTAATGTGCAAAAAATAGAGCACGCTTATAAAAACACACAGGGCTCAGACAGCACAACAGAAGAAGACCGGCTTTAACAACACAGACAAAGACACATGATCAGAGACACTGACTCCCATCAGTCACTCAAGTACTGCGATATTCAGTACCAGGACAATTTACTCACGGATTCATGCTCTCGTATAGGTTTTATGGACACTTTACTCACGGATTCAATGCTCTCGTATAGGTTTTAATGGACACTTTACTGCGCGGATTCGATGCTCGCGTTCGTGCCTAGATACCATACCATTTTAACTCCACGGGTTTGATGCTCTCGTATAGGTTTTAATGGACACTTTACCACTCGCGGATTCGATGCTCGCGTATAGGTATAATAGGCTTTTAACACGCACATTTGAACGGTTGAACATGGATATTACGAAAGTCCGAAAATATCGAAAATCCGGGAAGTTCGAGAAGTCCGAATTTGTTCAAATTCGAATAGTTCGGCTCGAACTCTGTGAGAGTGTCTAGTCCATCTCTAATTACCAACTGTACACTTCTTTTTTCCGCTGTCTCTTCATGTAAGCCAAACCAAACACCCGCACGTGAAATACTTTACCCCCCCAGTGTACAAGGACAACGCCAGAGCAAGGATAAAGTGTTAAAGTGCAAACAAGGTGACATACTGATCCCAAATGTGCAAAAAATAGAGCACGCTTAATAAAAAACACAATAGTGCAAAAGATTGTGCTTACACCACAGACAAAGAGCCTGCACATCACATCTTTAGAGGCACTGAGGCCTGTCAGTCACTCAAGTGCTGTGATATTCAGTTGCAATCAAATTATTTCCTACGGGCAAATGCCATGTAGCATGTTCAACAGTAGGTTCACCACAACATTTGTATTTTACACTCCAAGTGGAAAAACTAATAACGTTGTATATATAGGTTTTACAATAAACATATGTGTCATACGTCTGTCAAGCAATGTCACCCTCCTCAACTCTAACTATTAAATACATGACGAACATTACCACTTGCACTTCTTTCCCCCTGTCCTTCCATCTAAGCCAACACACACTGCACGTAAAAAATACTTCCACAATGTAAACGGGCAACGCCGGGTACAACTGCTGTTCCTATATTAATAAAACCCTAAGTGTTCGTCCCTGTGTCCGTGTGTGTGTCACTGCAGTTTCCTATGGACTCACCACTAGAGGGAGAGTCTCTGCCATTTCCAATTGACCCCCCACTAAGGGAGAGTCTCTGCAGTTCCTATTGACTACACACTAGAGGGAGAGTCTCTGTGGTTCCTATTGTCTCACCACTAGAGGGAGAGTCTCTGCATTTCCTATTGACTCACCACTAGAGGGAGAGTGTCTGCGTTCCATTGACTCACCACTAAAGGGAGAAACAGGAAACACATGGAGAGAGAACAGCAATTAAACAGACTGCAGGTAAGGTTGCTTGGACGGGCCCCTGGATTTGGGAGAAGAGGGCCCCTGGATTTGGGACAACAGGGGGCCCTGGATTCGGGACAGATGGGGCCCTTGAATTTGGGACAGAGGGTCCCCTTGGATTTGGGACAGAGGGGGGGGCCCTGGATTTGGTACAGAGGGGGGGGCGGATTTGGGACAGAGGGGGGAGCCCTGGATTTGGGACAGAGGGGGGTGATTTGGGACAGAGTGGGGCCTCTGGATTTGGACAGGGGGGCCTCTGGATTTGGGACAGAGGGGGCCCCGGACTTGGGACACTAAGAGGTACTCTGGCCTTGGGACACGGAGAAGGACTACTGCTTGGCACACTAAGGGGCACTCTGTGCTCTAGCACCTGTTTTGTAGCGGGCTTAATGTCTAGTTTTAAATAAATAAAAGCACATATCTTTGGTTTTAAGAAGTACAATATTCAATTATTGCTTTTCTTGGTTACATATGGTCAATAAGGCAAATGCTATAGCATCTACTTGGACTTGACCATTCTCAGTCATGGTATATCTGTAATATTGTCATCGGTCATGGTAGATATATTTAATATTCATTCATCCAGGCATGGTATATCTGTAATATTCATTCATCCAGGTCACTGGTATATCTGTAATATCATTCACCAGGTCATGGTATATCTGTAATATTCATTCATCCAGGTCATGGTATATCTGTAATATTCATGCATCCAGGTCAGGTATATCTGTATATTCATCCATCCAGGTCATGGTATATCTGTAATATTCATTCATCCAGGTCATGGTATATCTGTATACATTCATCCAGGTCATGGTAATCTGTAATATTCATTCATTCATCCAGGTCATGTATATCTGTAATATCATTCATCCAGTCATGGTATTATAGCTGTATATTCATTCATCCAGGTCATAGTATACTCTGTAATATTCATGCATCCAGGTCATGGTATATCTGTAATTCACCATCCAGGTCCATGGTATATCTGTAATATTCATTCATCCAGGTATATCTTCTTGTTGTACTCAATTAGATCAACTGGACTTAAAGTTCGTTTTGAAGATGTTTACACTAGTCATCCGACTGGCCTTCTCAATTCAGAATGACTTTTCCAGGATCTGTTGGCAATTATGTACCCTGGAATGTGTCCTAAGCATATATCCAGCCAAGTTTTTGGGGACCTTCTGAATGCAAGGTGGTGATTGCTTTGTAGCTAAGAGGTGAGATAAAACTGCTCAACGGGACTATCGGCCTTGCTTATGAAGAAAAGCCAAACAACTTCACTACTGGATGCATGGCCACTGGAATGATCTTTTTGGGCTGCAAGTTTATATTTGCTAATCTCTCATATACATCAGACTCCTATGAATTTGCTGTGTAATATGTACAAATTAGCAGTATGGGTCTGGTTTTACCACCGTATTGACTGAAAACATGTTGCAACCATTTTTCTTTACCTTTGGATTAATACTGTGTCTCTTCCCACCTCTTTCCTTCTGTTGGTTTAAAGTAAAACATATCCATCCTCTTAGGGGAAGCATGATCTTTCTGATTCTAACCTTGACACTTATGAACTTTTTACAGCATTTTTCCTTCCCCCGTCTCTATGTTATGTACCCACCGAGAGGGTAGCTTTCTGGACGAGATGCCATCAACAAATTTGACAGTGTGATACAACTGTCCTTCTATCTTCAAAAAAAAACCCCTCCATTAATAGTACCCATGATGAAGACCTTTTTTACATGTTTCATCATTTGGATAATAATGAGCAATAGTCTTCTCAGTCCTGATGCCCTCAGCCAAATAGTTTAAAGCCATGATAATCATCCCTGTATGTGTTGTATGTGTGCAGGATCCCTTTAAAAATAGAACTGGGTGTCACATCCACACCGATGTTTTCCCTATAATTAAAAACACCAGACTCTTAATCTCACCTTTAAATTATATGATATTCCCAATTCACTCTCAACCCCAAGCAGATATGTGATTTGTACTATTATTTTGTGCAATAAATACATAAAGAATATAAATAATGTTGTGTTATTTGTGTTAACTAGGTTGTCTTAATCTACTTTTAGGGCATGTTTAAATGGCATGTTCCCTCCTTAAACAAAAAATAATAACTGTTGACTTGTCAGTTTTCTGCTATTTTTATCTTTTATTGATGTCAAGTTCTATTCCTATCTGGCAAAGGTATCTGCACATGCTTTATATTTAAAATACTCATTGATCAAAGGGAGTAAGGCGAGGAGGCACCAGGTGAAGCAGCCGAGTCACAGCCTTGATTGACTGCATGAGGGAGGGGCCAGACAAATATCTTTAATATGGTTAGTGGTGCAGGTATAAACTGCAAAATATTTCAGTTGGGGTTTTGGCAGGTAACTGACAATTGACTCGTTTTTAGTTTTAAGGGTGAAATGCCCTTTAAAATCAGATGACACATTTAAGGCACACATTCATATAACATATAGAATTTTTTAAGGGCTTACAAAATTTCAAGTACAATTTTTGTATAAACAGATCTGAATTGAATCTAGTGTGTACACATTTTACCCTACACATACAATAAAAACGACCTCCTTGTTGCAATTTCTGTACACACAATGTTATGTTTCTAATCATATATATTGTATGTACTTCTAAACAGTCCCGATTAGCCAAGACTGTACTGATTGTTAGAAGGCACTCTCTGTCCAAGGACTTGCTTTTTTTCCCAATTGTAATGACATGAATGATGGAATCCCCTGCCTGTCAGTACTTTGAACAATATGGATTTGATCATTTACACAAATATCCCTGTCTCCTTAAAATACAAATAAATATCATGCTGCATTAAATGGTATAGAAAAATTGTACTAGTCCATATATAGAAAAAAAAATAAGAGTACTTTTATACTTTTTACTATGGACTCTTATTTTTTTTACAATTAAATGGTACAGTAATCTGATTATAGTCCAAAATATTAGAACCTCTGAATGTTTCTACAAATTTATGTCTTTCACTGTATTTTGTTTACATGGTGTAATATATTTTTCTCTTTCTTGTGGTTTTTTAAGGTTTCTGATTTTTACATTACACATAAAAATAAATTACCTTTAAGAGCTGTGTAAATAGATACATCATTACATTATCCATAGCAGCCCCTACTGGTATTTTTTAAAATGCAGTAAATGATAAGACTTTTCCCCCCCAGTGTAATTGCAAGTATAATAAAAATCTACTACAAAGTTGCCAACATTTTAATAATAATTTTCATTTGTCTACAGTTGCAGCACTAACAATTTCATTTTATTACATTTTACTACTTAAAGGGCATCTATAGTTGGAAAATGAACTTTTTTTCTTTCTTTTTCCATGTGTTCTATATTCCCCCCTTCCCTCAGAGTTGTCCTTCACTTTTTTCAGATTCCCTCTCTGTCCTGAGATACACCAGTTTGCATGATTGCATTCCTCTACTCCTACTGGACGTCAATCAAATCCCTGTGACTGTTCACCCCTCCCTGCTCTGTGATAAATATAGAGATAACAGCATTAGCAGGGGGGAGAGGTAGCTTTCATGGTAGATATAGGCGCACTTGACCCCCCCTTCTGATAGACTTCACCGATTGATGATGGGTCACAAACGAGAGAGAGCAGTACACAGAGAGATCCATGTCTCCAGGACAGCTTCCTTTCTATTGGCCCACTGTGCGTGGGTGTGTTTTTCCAGGATGTTGATACTTTAACTCCTACTGCACATGAGAAGCTTGTCGGTTAGCCGGCTGAGACATGGAGGAGGTAACAGAGGGGAGGAGGAAGGGGGAAGTGCTGCACACAGATCTGACACCATGTGTAAACAGAGTCACTGACAGAGATAGGATAAGGCAGCACAGAGTACATGAATTAACTTTGCAAGGGCAATGTGTTTTTTTCACTATAGATGCCTTAATCCCTCCTGTGGTCTCGGGATATTATTGAAAGTGGTCTGAAGTTTAAAATTAGGTCCTGGCCTGCAGATTACTGTTGATGTTTAATCATTAAATGCCCCCTGATAGAACTGTACAAATAGTACAGAGATAAACAATTTCTTGAATTAAAAATAAGCTTCCCTAGTAATACATTATTTTAAATTAAAAGTTAGTATTATGGATAACTGCTTTATCCTAATAACTAATACTAGTATACCATGGTAAATATTTAAACAATGTATGATTTAAAAAAAATTGTTTTCCCATAATTTAAAGACAATGCCATGTTTCATACAGTATAACGATGCTACACACGAATTTGCATCAGGACCACAGAAATAAAACAGTCAAGCAAATCCAGTCTGCCCAACGATATTATTTATGTATTGATTACACAAGGATTGCATGACAACATGAGGCTACTAATATTATCAATCTTTTGGCAGTAATGGCAGGGCAGGGGAATTTGTTTAAGTTTCACCCTAAATATAGGGTAAAGGATTTGACAGATTCATTTGAAATACAACATTCCACAAGGCTGCTTAAAGGGGAACTGTGGTCTCCAAACAGTTAAGTTTAAAATGAAAGGTCAGTTTCCTAACTTTAAAACGAACCATCAACCACCTCTCTATGTGCTTCCAGCCCCAAGATATAAAGAAATTACGACCAGAGAAGTTAATGGGTAGGAGGCTGACATGTGACATTCCTAAGGCTTCTCCTCCCCTCGCCGCTGGCGAGCACAGCCTCAGCTTCAGTGACACAGGAGACAGGAAGCCCCTCCTCCTCCCTGCTGTGTAAATATCCCCACAGTGAAGGTAAGGACAATCTACACCCTATCCTCCCGTTCTCACTCTGCTTGTAAAGGCTGTTTTCTCACAGGTTTCGTAGGGGGAGGGTCTGAGTGTCCCATGGCATCCATGAGTGGGCGGAGCCACAGCACCTGCGAGTGGGTGGGGCCATGGCACCATGAGTGGGCAGGACCAGGCTTGCAAGAGGAGGGGGGCTGCAAGGAGAGGAGGAGACACAGGGCAAGTTGACTTCACATGGTTTCAGAGCAGGAACAGGAAGTGCAGGGGACCCGGTGATGTGCTGCTACCATAATCACACACAAAAATGTAAATATCTTCGATACTATGCAAAATAAACATGAATAAATTGCAAAAATTCTCAAAGAGCAATTCCTATCATTTATCTAAAGTCATTTTTTTGACCACAGTTCCCCTTTAACTGTTATCTCGATCAATGGGCAGATCTATAGTTATCTGAATATCTCTGTATACAATAAGTGCAGTCAAAAAACAAATCGAGAAGGTACTTAACAGACACCAGCCTGATCCTGTATTTTTATTATTATACTGCTGAAAGATTTTACTGACTTAACAAAAGCAGGTTTATGTGGGAAGCAGCAGAAAAGCAACTTTTTAAGGCAGCAATTAATTGGTTTAAGTAACAACAATAGTCTTAAAGGGCATGTCCAACAATAAAATGAAAATTTACATATAGATGCAGCACCCCCCACACCACTTGTGTTTTACTTACCTTCCCCAAAGATGCCACTGAGCATACTTTACAAGACCTGGTCCCTCACTCTGATGAAGGGTGGCTAGGCCCCCTGAAACGTTATTTGGTTGTTTCACTCCTTTAATAAATGGGTTAAGAACCCTTTTCACTGATTGTGTGTGCGGTCATTATTACTCTACTTACCTTACTAAGGACGTGGCAGAACGTTCAAGACCAGCACCACCAGGAAATCAACTAGAAGCACATGCTAGTGCCCGGGGTGTGCAGCTTCTCTTCTATATATACTGGTCCCTCGCTCCTTTGCTGCGCTTCCTCTCAGCTTCCTGGTCACGTCCAATGCTGACAGCTGCACCCAGGAAGTGCCTCACTGCTGCTGCTGCTTGCTCAAAACCAGCTCGCAACAGCGCAGGAGTGGCACCCAAGAAAAAAGGGACCAGGTCTTGGTACGTATGTTCAGTGCATGTTTGGGAAGGTAAGTAAAATGTGGGGGGTGCTGCAGCTATATGTACATTTTCATTTTATGGGTGGACATGCCCTTTATAGAGGTGTGATTTTTTTGCCGGAGAGTATAATGTCTTTTTTAATGATTTTACTAACTTAAAACAGGTTGGATCTTTTTGTAGAAAGCACTAGAAAGAAATGTTCGGTATTCCGTTGAATGTTCTGTACGTACGTCAGATTTTGCAAACTGAACATTTTCTTTCTCCTGCATTTGATGAAATGTAAACATATATAGGCAGTGGGGTCTACTTCATTATAGAAATCTCATTTAATAACACCAAGGAAAGAGAATCAGGTGCAGTCAGCAATTCAGTAAGCTGCAGATTTTATTATCATCTAGGCGATTACAGAGGTGGACGTGTTTCGATGTGCCTGTGCCCCAAGTTATGTCCCGACCTTGTTACCTTTCTCCATCCATCAATAACATCTTTTTCAGTCTGTGTTGGAGTAGATCAGGAACCCAGAATAAAAAGACGATAAGAAGGGGGCATATTGAATGATAAAATGCTCCAAAAGTCAATGTATCTACTGATAAAAGGTTAAGCTGTCGCTGACAAATACGCTATATACAGATAAGGAAAAGACCATCTTTTTCAACACATGAAATGAGCTTTTAAATGAGAACCCGCAAACCCAGTTTCGCTGCTTTAATCTGCCGATTTGACTCCACATGACGCAATCAAAAGCAAAACTGCACGCAAAACTGAAGAATGGCAGGCAAGATGTCAAGTAGTATATCCACATGGGACTGTAAAAAGACAGAGGCAACTTGTATATATCGGGCTGGGTGCTGTTCGGTGAATTTCAATTGTGTTGTTCCAGGAATTGGAGGAATGTTCATTATGTACCATTTCATGAAAGTGAAAGCCAAAGAAATCTCAGATTACCCAGAATCAGCCACTTCAGTCCCTTGGAGATGTTAGTCTTCACATAGACAAAGATGATGTTGTTATAGTTTGTGATCTTCACGCAGTAGACCACAGTGAGCAAAGACACAAACCAGAGCTGCTCCAGTTAAAATAAATCCAAAAGCATGAAATACATATAAACTTCATAAGTGAGATCTGGTAAATACCATAACACAGAAATGAGTTCAAATCCATCTAGTCAAATCCAAACACACCAATATGGAATCATTGGTGTGGAGGCTTTTCTTAGCTGTCCTTCGCTTAAATTGTCCCTATAATAACCATTTACGACCATCCCCAGGGTGGTCAGATAGTGGTACAACTGTCAGAACATAAATGTTAAATCCATCACCTTGAAGATCTGTCCCTAGGGACTGATAGATTACCTGATGCACAGGTGCCAATAGGTACGTTGTATTTTTCCTGTGCACGATACAAACCCTCCTCTTATACAAGACGACAATGATTTGCAAAATATTTGCACATTAAATAAATGATCAGTGTGTGATGCAAATCTAAGTTTCCACCAACTGTTTCCCAAAAGTTTGCCGCCTTTAAACAGGCAGTTTGCAAACCATTTTTTAAAAATTCACACACATAAATATGACTATTTTTTTTTTTTTTAAAACAAATTGCATTGTCTTGTATAATGAAGGTATGGATTCAAGGGAGGAAAATGTAATTCTCCTCTTTACAAAGCATTGGTAAGGCCTCATTTGGAATGATCCCGTGCAATTTTGGAATCCTGTGTACAAAAGGACATCTTTGAAATGGAAAGGGTTCAGAGAAGGGCAACTAAATTAATAAGGGGATTGGGGAGCTTGATTGAAGATGAAGGAGACTGGAAAGTTACAATTATGTACGCCGGAGAAAAGGCGCTTGCGTGGGGATATGATTACTGTGTATAATACATTAACGGCCATACAATAAACTATCTGGGGCATGTTCACCAATAGAACATGTCGGAGGACACGAGGACATCCCTTAAGACTTGAAGAAAAGTTTAGGCTCAGCTCGGAAAGGGTTTTTCACTGTGAGAACGGTAAAGCTATGGAACTGTCTTCCAGTGGACGTTGTTTGGCAGGTTCATTGGTCAGTTTAATAAAAAGCTGGTGAGTTTCTCACAAACAAGGAATGTTACAAGTTACTGTAATGTTACAAAAGTAGAGTTGGGAAAGGGTTTGTCACTGTGAGAACGGTAAAGCTAGGAACTGTCTTCCAGTGGACGTTGTTATGGGCAGGTTCATGTCAGTTTAATAAAAAGCTGGATGAGTTTCACAACAAGGAATGTTACAAGTTACTGGTATTGATACATAAAGTAGAGTTGGGAAAGGTTGTCACTGTGAGAACGGTAAAGCTATGAACCTGTCTTCCAGTGACGTTTATGTATGGCGTTCATTGGTCAGTTTAATAAAAACTGATGAGTTTCTACAAACAAGGAATGTTACAAGTTACTGGTATTGTATCATAAAGTAAGTTGGGAAAGGTTTGTCACTGTGAGAACGGTAAAGCTATGGAACTGTCTTCCAGTGGATGTTGTGATGGCAGTTCATTGGTCAGTTAATAAAAGCTGGATGAGTTTTCTACAACAAGGAATTTTACAAGTTACTGGTATGATACATAAAGTAGGTTGGGAAAGGGTTGTCATGTGAGAACGGAAAGCTATGGAACTGTCTTCCAGTGGACGTTGTTATGGCAGGTTCATTGGTCAGTTTAAAAAAAGCTGGATGAGTTTCATCAACACAGAATATTACAAGTTACTGGTATTGATACATAAGTAAGTTGGGAAAGTGTTTTTCACTGTGAGAACGGTAAAGCTATGGAACTGTCTTCCGTGGACGTTGTTATGGCAGGTTCATTGGTCAGTTTATAAAAAAGCTGGATGGAGTTTCTACTACAAACAAGAATGTTACAAGTTACTTAATACAAGTTACTTAATACTTTGATACATAAAGTAGAGTTGATCCAGGGAAATTTCTGATGCCACTTGGAGTCAGGAAGGAATTTTTTTCCCCTTCATAATTGGTGTTTTTTTTTGCCTTCCTCTGGATCAACAGTTAGGCAGGAAATGAGGATATTGTCTAGATGGGTTGGACTGGATGGACGTTTGTCTTTATTCAACCTCAAATACTATACTATACCTGAATTGGAAGAAGGCAGGTAAGAAGTGAGAAAAAAAAGATTTGTTTATAGTACTTACAGTTTAAAGGGTAACTGTAATGGCCCAAACCATCCAACCTCCTCACAGCCACTGGCATTATATGATACCTTTTTAAGGTCTACTACAATTAGAAAACATTTTATATTATCTGATTGGTTGGACATCTAGAAGGTACCCTACCTCTTATAGGTGTAGTGTATGTAGGTTAAGCATTCTAGTCATACTATTGGTATATTATGGATCATGATAATGTGATAATTAGATGCATGTTCATATTCTAAACTTTTAAAATAAAAATGACATCTTACCAAGAAGCCTTCAAATCTATTGTATATTCCTGAGTTTCTAAGAACAAATGAATAGTGTCTGGAGTCAGAATACTTGGCAACAACATCCAAATCAGCATTGCTCCAAGCACACAATTCGCACATTATAAATGGAAACATTTCCCGATCCAGTAAATCTGTTCCTCTTGTTTGGGTGGGCACAGAGGAATATATGCGCAGTCAATAGCACAACTACATGTGGAATCCAGCCATTTTATTAAAAGCCTCATGACAGGTTGTCAATGTGTGTTCATCCCTTGGAAAAGAAATATGGTTTTCGGTAATGTATAAGGCTGTTCATAACGATCTGTAGAATTCTATGTGGGGGTTGTGAATTCCTTCCTTTATAGCCACACTATTTGGAATGATCATATGGTACAGCAACCTCACAATTCCTGGTGTTGCACTGTTCGTCTTTTGGTGGTGGTTCTATATGTTCGTAGATTTCTTTATACACGCTAAAGCTAAAGTTTAACACAACTTAATCCATACGTTGACTGTGAAATCTGTTTGTGTGACATTGGTCTACATGGGAGGAAGACTACTGGTGCTACTTTTTTCATCTCTCCTCAGTTTGGCATCAGCCCATAGACTTGGTGCTGAAACCAACAGTAGCAAAGAACGATGAAAAACAGAGGGAGCATCAATGATTGAAAGGTATTGGTTGTATCACAAATTGATAAAAATAGAAGATAAGGTCCACGTTATATAAGGGGTTTCAGAAATTTATTTATTATACTTCTAATCTACTCTCTTGAGAAGGTGACTGTAATAAACATTTTTGTTGAGAATCCCAATGGATGATTATATGATTAATTACAACATAAAGGTTTTACTCCCAGCTACCTGTAAGTCCTTTATTTAAAGTTCCGTCATCTCTAATTGTGAACATGAGAAATGGATTTAATAGAACTGTTTTATGGATGTTTAATCCTGATGAAGATGCTGAAACGTTCATCAAAATTAATAAATCCAGCTTTAACAATTTTATATCTTAGGATGTGCCTGGTTGAAGATTATAATATATAATTTCCAGAAAAACACCCACCCAATTTATTATTATCAACGATATCACTCAGTACGCTTAGCTTAGTATACCATAGAGGAAAACATTGACGGCCTTATTTACCAGAGCTGCAAATTGCTCTGGGCAAATATGGCGTCCGGTATTTATTATGGATTTGCACCTGGTGGTAAAATCCTAAAAGGATTTTACCCAGCACACTTTAACGACTTAAGCCAGCATTAGCTGGTCTTAATTGTGGAGTTAAAAGTGGTGCAAATCTTTATTAAATACATTGCACCGGTTGCACGTGTGTCTTTTGTGAAACTGGGGCAGCCAGTGCAATTATGGAGTTAACTTGAGCTAACCTATTCAATATTGGTTAGCACAAGTTTAACCCCTATTTTTAGCACTGCACACGGGTAAATCAGGCCCTAAGGGGTTTCTTGGTCAGTACAGATGCAAGAAACAGCTTTGCTCCAATTTTGCACCCATCATTGCACCAGTTTAGCATCAACTTTGCACCCTGTGGTTGAATGGCGTTGAATTTCCAATGGCGTCGAAATATCGCTTCCTAAGTTTTGCATGATTTGTGCCAATTTTTCCATAATATTTGTAGATTGGGCACAAATCCTTTTGGTAAATGCGGGTTTCAGGGCTAATTGTATCACTAGCAGCAAGACTCTCGGTGAATGACTCCTTTTAATTCACCTGGGTTTCTCTTCTTGCCTCTGACTGAGCGATCCTGTAAAATAAACAACTCTGTATGAAAATAAAGCAAGTAAGGTGAACAGAAAAGTAGTATTAAGTTTAATGTATGTTGTACAGGCAAGGTAACTAAATATCTCTGTTACTCTTTGATTACGGTATAGGGAAGACACAGAGCTCACTTCATTATCCTCCCTCTGCATCTCTGTGTTTTTCTAAAAGTGTAACTATTAAAGGGAAGTATTAAAAGGGGATGCCAGTGGAGAGAGGGTAGAAGATTGAAAGCAAAGTTTAGGAGATTTGGGCAGATTGAAAGCAATATCTAGGAGACTGTGACAGATTAAAAGCAATGACAGATTGAGCCTGAACACATATGAAATATAGGGATGACAGAACCCTATTTTATAGATATGGTTTGTTGCAATATATACCTGGACATAGACCTGTATAATATTAATAAATTACAGCAGTTAGAGAAAAGTGGTTGTTAATGCATCTTTTTCCTCCAAGTTGAAGTTGAACTGGTCTAAGCATCAGAGGACTTGGTGTTCTAATCTTGGTTGGATCCAGTCTAACACATCACAATATTGACATAGGCCACACTGTCAAACTCAAGGCCCGTAGGCTGAATCCCTTTTGCCTAGTTTTTGTGGCCCCCCGGTACTGTAGACATCCAAGACTTATTACACTGCTTTGAATTTGTGCAACAACAATAATCATTTGTAAGCGTTTTCTCCGTAGACTCAAAGTAGTGGCGTAACTAAAGATCTGCCTTCTAGATACCGCAATCCGCTCTGTTTAAACAGCTGATCGGGACTTACTAAGATAGTGTGGACCAACAGTTTAAAAGCAGCTGATTGGTGTCTAGTAGCAGATCTATAGTTATGATACTGATTGGGACTCAAAATGGGACTGGCACAAAACAGCGCAGAAGGCTTGGATGCAGTCACGTGTATGACAAAAAGGGTGGGCGTACCACATTAGCACATGATCACGCCATAGGCAGAGGTTCCAATCCAAAACAGTGTACTTCACACCCTTTCCCTGCCGAGACCCAGAACTATGCACAAGCGTGACAGAGTCCCATCCTGCACCTGCTAAGTATCTTTAAAAAAAAACTAAACATCCCACCACTTAGCCTGTCTTTTGATTTTGGCCCTTATGTAGGAAGATCAGATTCAGCGAACCAAAGTGAACTCATGTTCTAATTGGTGTAGCCCTTGAATAACTGTCTCGCCTTGTTTAAAGGAATAGTTCACTGTAAAGTAAACTATCCCTTAATGCATGATTGAAGACTGGGGGTTAAGGAGCTATGCCTTACCTCCCGTTTTTCAATCGATTCACCAGGAGTGACGGACAAGGAATGAAGAAACTTACCTTCCACGCAATCCTCCGCAGCAGCAGTGACAGGTCCCGACCGCTTCCTGGTTCAGATTTAACTATAGTGCGCATGCCCGACGCACGCTTTGTTCATTTAAACCAGTAAGTGGCTTGGAATTTTCACTGCTGCTGCGGTGGGATCGCGTGTAAGATAAATATCTTCTATCTTTGTCTGTGGCTCCTGGTCAATTGATTGAAGAAAATAAGGTAACATAGCTCCTTATCCTCCCACTCTTCAATCAATACATACTTATTTTCTCTACTTTTCAGATGTATGTAACCTTAATCTGTACTCTGATCAATGTTAAAACAATGCAGCTTAAGTAGGTAACCTACTAAGGACTGCTAAAGGTTCTACAGTGAAGCATCAACTAACACCTATCCCATGCAGTTACATCAACATGCAGTAGGAACACATGTTTAAAGAACCAAGTGTAAATCTATGAGAGGAAAGATTGGAATTAGGATTCTAGAGCAGGTGTGTCTCATATCCTTGGACATCACTTCACCCATAGAAACCCATTCACACCTGCTGCTTTTGACACTAGCTAGCATGCAAAGTGTAGAATGGTTTATTTGAATGTGAAATGGGAATTGAAATACACCATGATAACCTGTCTATTTAGCTTTTTCTGATGATATTCCCTATGTGTTTGACTAACGATGCGTTCATGGTCCATTAGGTATTGATTTTGTTAAGGGTCACTATACTCACCGAAACAACATTTACATTATCTGAAACTACAATTTGAGAAAAGTAAAATGGTGGTACTCACATGTTTATCTGTGCTTGGTTTGTCATTAAATTATTAATGTTTAGTGAGTGACCCTAATTCCCCCCACCCTCCTTCCTCACTGCCTTCTTTTAGTGTCTGCGACACTTATAAGTTCTACACAGCCTCACATAGACACTGCACTGCTTCCATATCTCCCCCTCCCTTCCCCCTGCTGTCTTTTCTCTGCTGATTCTCTTAAATTTACAGAAAATGTGCTGGCAGGCAGGCAAAGAGATCAAACATGGGGCACATATTATAATTTCTGCTTCTGGAGTGGCAGGTCTTTTCACGTGAATAAAATGATGAGACGTGGAATATGCTGTATCTCAAGGTACTATATTTTGAAAATTCTATTTTTTAGAGTAAAGATACCCTTTACAGGGCATGTCCACCGTTTTAAAACTTTTTATATATTCATACATATTGATCCCAAGCCCCAACCGCCATAATAAAATTATTAGAAAGTGCCCCGAAATGTACTTACCTTCCCTCTATCCCCCAGCAGCAGTCTCCAGGCCCTCTGCTTGCACGGAATGCAAGCAGGGGGCGGGGACCGGCAGCTCGTCCCTGATTGGCTGAGAGGCAGCCAATCAGGGACGCGGCTGCTCAGAACGCCGGAGGATAGAGGGAAGGTAATAACTATCGGGCACTTTCTATGAATTCTGTTACGGCGGTTGGGCTGGGGGATAATTATGTATAATATATAATGGGATTTTACACTAGGGGGAAGGAGAAAAAATGGGAGGGAGAGGAGGACTCTCCTGCGCATGCCTCAACCTTGTCGAGGTTGAGACAGGGCAGGATGAGTCACCCAGACCTCTACACTACACTTTCCTGGACTTTGGGGGGCAAGGCATGGCAACCACAGGAGCTGGGATGTAAGTATAAGGATTTTTGTACACTACAGAGTGGGGCCAGTATGGGGTTAAATTTGAGTTTTGGGGTGGACATGCCCTTAAGTTTCAGCTGGTGTCACTGAGAAGTTATGTAATTCACTTTACTAATCATTTCCTGAGATTTCATCAGAACTTCTCTTTAAAAACTAAAGCAAATGTTCTCATTCTGACCTGAAACTTCCAGGACCAAGAAGCAGAGGATGTGAATCTCGGAAGTTGCTCTACCTACCAGAGAACCATTATTTAAACCCCTACTGTGGGTGAATTGTATTAAACGCCCATGTAGTCTACTCAAGCCTTATACTACACATGATCTGCCACATATCATTCAATTGCAGAGATATGCATGTATTGAATGGAGTAAAAGGCACAGAAAGGAGATTGCTGTAATATAAAGTAGCCCTCAATTCTAATGTTTACTTATCAGGGCACATTAAAGAAAAATCATATACTCCTTACCAGCTTCTAAAATTGTTAAAAACTAACATCAGTGGTGGTGGTGGGGAATAGGTGGAGCTTAACTGGGCAAAAACTGTTGTCCCCATGTACACAACTAAGGGGCATATTTATAAAGTCTACTTTCACCTAGTTAATAGCGGCGAACATCGCAGCGAAAACAACGCTTTTTGGGACTTCCTTTCGTGGTATTTATAAAAAACGGAAAAAAGTCTTCGCGTCTGAAAACGCGACAGCCGCGATAAAGAGCGAAAAGTATCGCAGTGAAACTACCCGTCTACAAGATGACTGCATGCGAAAACCATTAGACATAGCCAAACAAAAGTGCGCTCCTCTCCACTCATTTTTCATCTAGCCACAATGATCAGCTTAGCTGCTTGTTTCAATAGTGTTTTGTTATCAATCAAACTTTATGTTCCTGTTTTTTAATTTTGTGAAATTTGTAGCAAAAGAAGTGAAAACCACATCCAATCATTGTTACCGACGGCTAGCCAGCGTTTTCAACGTTCTTGGCACTATATTTCAATTTAGCAAAAATTGGGGAACACAGAGAAAGAAAGCATATAAATTATCTATTTATCATAGAAGATTGTCCCTCGCCACAAGGCATCTTAATGTCCTCAATAAAACTTGGTCGTGATGGTCTTTTAGCTCCTGCATCTTCCAAAGTGTTACAGCTAATAGGGTGAATGAAGTCCTTCTGAGTCTGCTCTATAGTGGAACCTTTGCTTTTCTGGACTGATGGTACCTAAGGTCTCATTGACAACTCACTACCTTCTTTTGTTTGTGTTTGTTATACTTCACATCTTTATGGTTACATTTTTATTACTGGTTGAATAGGATGTACAATCATGTCTTTACATCTTACAAGGTGGCCATACCCGCAGACATAACGGTCAGCAATTCTAATATCATTGATTTGTTTTTGGGGTACAGTAATAAAATTTCAGCATGTACCAAGAAAAATTAATCTAGCACATGATCATCACGCAATAATGGGATATGCCAAGATTTGATTGTTTTATTCTCTATTACTTAATATATTAGCCAATTTTCTCATCATGATAAAATTAATGTGAACCCAAGATACACATTAAAGTGTAAACCATACTTGTCTCCATACAAGTTACCGTTATTAAAAAGAGCACAGTCCACCTTAAAAACGACTCCCGGATTCATGCTTCTATCTACACCTATGCAACTTATAGCAGTATAAAAGGTGATGTTTTCCAGCTAGCACTGTGAACTGTGACATCATCAGCACCATTGCTCCACCCCCCTGCCCTTAGGCACAAGCATGCCCAGTTTATATTCTACTGCTTAAATTGTTAAAGGCAGTTCCACCCCCAAAACTATAATCCCCCCAGTAATGGCCCCCCATTATTGTATCCTTACCTCCATCCACTCCATAGGTTCTCCTGTAGACCCCCCTAAAGTCCAAAAACTGTCCACCAGGAGGCTAGCAGGGCTCTGCCTGCTACCTTGCCTCCGGTAGATATTTGTCATGCGTACTGCAGCCCTTCTCTCTCCCCCTCCCTCCCCTCCCTCTCCCTCCCTTTCTACTATCCTCCCCCTAGCGTAAACCCCTAATATGCTGTTCCCCATGTCTGGCAGCCCCAACTGCATGGTTTGTTTTTCCAAAAGTCCCCAAACTCTACTTACCTCTCCTCTTTCCTCCCTGCACTGAATGACCGGCAGCCACTCCTTGATTGGCTGCCGCTCAGCCAAACGACAACAACAGACATGAAGTCTCTATCAAGTCAATTCAAGGCGATATCTTTCCAGGTTTCATTGACTTTATTTACAAAAAAAAAATATTTTATTTACTGCAGAATAATAGATTCCAGTAAATACCTTTCTACATGTGCGAACTCTTAATCTGGGTGTGAGGATTCTGGACTTATAGTCCAGAATGAAGCAAAGACATCATTTTCTGGAGGTAGGAAAAGAACAATTGTGGTGCACCATTATAAAATTGGCAATACCTGGACAAGCAGAAAATCCATTGTAACAGAAATAACTCTAACCTTTATTTATTGTTTGTAGTTATCATGTACATCCTCTCATAAACGACAACAGACAATGCCTCTCATCAAAGTCAATTCAAGAGCATATCTTCCAGGGTTTCATTTACTTATTTACAAAAAAAAAAACTATTTTAATTTAGCTGCAGAATAATAGATTCCAGTAAATACCTTTCTACATGTGCGAACTCTTAATCTGGGTTTGAGGATTCTGGACTTATAGTCCCAGAATGAACAAAGACATCATTTCTGGGTAGGAAAAGGAGGTAGGAAAAGAACAATTGTGGTGCACCCATAATATAATTGGCAATACCTGGACAAGCAGAAAATCCATTGTAACAGAAATAACTCTAACCTTTATTTATTGTTTGTAGTTATCATGTACATCCTCTAATAAACTGCAACAAACAGACAATGTCTCTCATCAAAGTCAATTCAAGAGCATATCTTCCAGGGTTTCATTTACTTATTTACAAAAAAAAAAAAATTTTTAATTTAGCTGCAGAATAATAGATTCCAGTAAATACCTTTCTACATGTGCGAACTCTTAATCTGTGTTGAGGTTTCTGGACTTTGCTTATTATTCTTTATACATCCTGTGGCCCCATGATAAATGACCAGTATTGCCTTTTTTAATTTGCCATCAGAGTAGATCAGGAAGATAGAATGAGCAGATGGATAGAAAGCATCCACGATAAAATAGATCATTTGCCAACTTTTTCATAGGATAAATTTTGAAAGGAGGCCAGACTATTGTTTTATAAAATATACAACGTAAAGGACAAGGGAAAAGACCATCTCTTTAAACACTTAAATGTGCTCCCTGTGTGATCTTCCTAAACCGGTCGCACGCTTTTCATCTGTTGGGTGTGAATCAACAACGAGTGGATTAAAAGTAACACCCCACGCAAAATATTACAAATGCAGAACAGTCGCCAGGTAGTATATAAAAAATGTGCTGCTAAAACCTTGCTCAGTGTCCGTATACGTCTCTGTGTCATTCTGAAGAGCGCTGTTGTAGAATTGTTCAGAGTGAAGGATAATCTTCCCATACGAACCAAAATAAAAGGGTAAAAGTCAGAGAAGATAGAAGACTTGCCAAAATCAGCCATTTGACCATTTGGAGATCCTAGCTTACGTACATGAAAGCAAAGTTGGTATAGTTTGAGATCTTTACGCAGTAGATGACACAAAGCACGGAAACAATCCACAAACTGCTCCAGTTTAAAAAGTCGCCATACCATAAAAACATTAAACAACCGCCGGCACAATGTTTGAAGAATAACAAAACGAAAAACAAGTGCCAGAAAAATCTAGTCTGCCCAAGCACATTGAATTATATCAGTGTCATTAAGGTTTTTATTAGTCACCCATTCCAGGCAAAAAGTTACCACGATAAATCCATTTATTGTGATGCCCAACAGGAAAAGGACTAACATAATGGCTATCATTGGTTTGGAAGTTTGTGGCTTTCACTGTAGCACATATGTTATAGAAAGGGTTTAGACTCCCCAGCTGATGACAGAACGGCTATACTACCAGAGAAACTGCTCACTTGGTATATAAAGATTTAAAAAATGTATACTTGCATATTCATTAGGGATTATGACTACAATGCAAATTAAGGATCCAAAGGTGATTTCACTAAATGAAGATTGAATGCCTTGTATATTTTTATTCTTATTTTGTGTTTCAGTGAAGTATTGTTTGACCTATGTTGATCAAGCCAAAAACTCACCAACTGACATCTTGGGCCATATTATCAAATATCGCTATCGTTTTTTACGATCGCCATAAAACAACGATCGGTGTTCACGATACCAATCATTATTTTACGATATCGATCGTAATTCTACGATATCGCTATCGTAAATCACGGGGCCGATATCGAGAATAATGACCGTTTTCTACGATAATTTCTAGACAGAACAATGACCATCCCTCCCAGAATTGCCTCGACACTTTACTGAACATTTTCACTAAAAAAAAGATTCCCCGTCCCTTTTTTTAATTTTAATTTTATTAAAAATAGCATTGGAAAATAGTCAAATATGCCCCCTACTCTTGGATAATCTGGTCATGGGTAGGCAAAAATATAAGATTGGACTAGATGGATAAAATGCCTTTACCCAACCTTTTTACTGTCAGTTGGGCATGACTGACCTTGAATATATACATAGTAATGATATTTTATCTTGCTATTGTTTGACTCCCTTTTTAATTTAATTGCACACAGCACAATGGCACTTTATCCTTGATTGAGTGAAGTATTGTTTGACCTATGTTGATCAAGCCAAAACTCACCAACTGACATCTTGGGCCATATTATCAAATATCGCTATCGTTTTTTTACGATCGCCGTTAAAATAAAGATCGGTGTTCTCGATACCAATCATTTTTTACGATATCGATCGTAATTCTACGATATCGCTATCGTAAATCTACTTCACTGGAAGACAGTTCCATAGCTTTAAGTTCTCACAGTGACAAAACCTTTCCCACTCTACCTTTATGTATCAATTCCCAGTAACTTGTAACATTCCTTGTTTGTAGAAACTCATCCAGCTTTTATTAAAACTGCACAATGAACCTGCCATAACAATCCACTGGAAGACAGTTCCATAGCTTTACCGTTCTCACAGTGACAAACCCTTTCCCAACTCTACTTATGTATCAATCTCAGTAACTTGTAACATTCCTTGTTTGTAGAAATCCATATGTTTTATTAAACTGACCAATGAAACCTGCCAACAACGCCCAGGAGACAGACAGTTCATAGCTTTACGTTCTCACAGTGACAAACCCCTTTCCCAAATCTACTTATGTATCAATAACAGTAAATTAACATTACTTGTTGTAGAAACTCATCCAGCTTTTATTAAACTGACCAATGAACCTGCCAAACAACGTCCACTGGAAGACCAGTTCCATAGCTTTACCGTTCTCACAGTGACAAACCCTTTCCCAACTCTACTTTATGTATCAATCCAGTAACTTGTAACAATTCCTTGTTTGTAGAGAACTCATCAGCTTTTTATTAAACTGGACCATGAACCTGCCATAACAAACGTCCACTGGAAGACAGTTCCATAGCTTTACCGTTTCACAGTGACAAACCCTTTCCAACACTCTATTTTTGTATCAATCCAGTAACTTGTAACATTCCTTGTTTGTAGAAACTCATCCAGCGTTTTTATTATAACTGACCAATGAACCTGCTCCATAACAACGTCCACTGGAAGACAGTTCCATAGCTTTACCGTTTCTCAGTGACAAACCCTTTCCCAATCTACTTTATGTATCAATCCAGTAAATTGTAACATTCCTTGTTGTTAGAAAACTCATCTCACATTTTTATTAAACTGACCAAGAACCTGCCATAACAAACGTCCACTGGAAAGACAGTTCCATTAGCTTTAGTTCTCACAGTGACAAACCCTTTTCAACTCTACTTTATGTATCAATACCAGTAACTTGTAACATTCCTTGTTTGTAGAGAAACTCATCGAGCTTTTTATTAAACTGACCAATGAACCTGCCATACAACGTCCACTGGAAGACAGTTCCATAGCTTTACCGTTCTACCAGTGACAAACCCTTTCCCAACTACTACTTTATGTATCAATACCAGTAACTTGTAACATTCCTTGTTGTAGAAACTCATCCAGCTTATTATAAACTGACCAATGAACCTCCATACAACGTCCACTGGAAGGACAGTTCCATAGCTTTACCTTCTCACAGTGAAAACCCTTTCCCAACTCTACTTTATGTATCAATACAGTAACTTGTTAACATTCCTTGTTGTAGAACCTCATCCAGCTTTTTAAACTGACCAAGAACCTGCCATAAACAACGTTGTCCACGGCAAGACAGTTCCATAGCTTTTACCGTTCTCACAGTGACAAACCCTTCCCAATCTACTTTATGTATCAATACCAGTAAATTGTAACATTCCGTTTGTAGAAACTCATCGTTTATTAAAACTGACCAATGCACCTGCCAATCAACAACGTCCACGGAAGACAGTCCATAGCTTTACCGTTCTCACAGTGACAAACCTTTCCCAACTCTACTTTAGTATCAATACCAGATACTTGTAACATTCCTTGTTTGTAGAAACTCATCCAGCTTTTATTAAATGACCATGAACCTGCATAACAACAGTTCCATAATGGAAGACAGTTTATAGTTGCCTATGATAACAGGCTTTATTGTCTAGGGAATAATAATTAAGGATGATAATAATAATAATAATATATATAACATATATAATGATAAAATGATATAATATAATAATAATAATAATGAATAAGATAATATAATAGTGATAATAATGATAAAAAGATAATAATGATAATATAATAATAAATGATAATAATCTTGTTCCTGGGTATTAAAACCCATAACCGCCCTTAAAACAATTCTAAGGGGGAATTAAAGGGATATATGGGTAGCTGCACGGGATAGGTTGGAAATCCACTTGGGTAATCTTTCTCTATTACGACCAGACTGGATGGGGCTGCATTGCAACAAAGGTTTCTGTCGTTTGAAGGGCAACTACATTCTCCACTAACAGGAAAAAATAAAATTCCATCCAACTGTTTATTACGGGGATGAATGATTGGATTGTTATGTCTTATGGTGGGCATAAGAAATTCAGGTGAGACATTGACAATCAAATAGATACACCTGATGAAGGGGGTGTTACCTCGAAACGTCGTATTTGCTGTTTGATGTTTGGCTTTAAATAAACGTTCTGTTTGGAGTGCAGTACACCTTGTATTCTATTGATTGCCGTGTTCCTTAGAAGTAGGGGAACTGGATTCTCTGCACCCACCTGGGGATTAGATGTGCGCATAGGACTGTTTATGAGACATTGTTACAATCATGTGATGAGCGCATTTGCTATGTGTATGGCAACGATGTGCACATGTGCGCCATGTTTACCAAAGGGGAGCGACAAGGCTCGTACACACGTGTGACCGCAGGTCCCGATCGTGACGCATGATGTGTACGAATGAACGTTCGGTGATAATCGGCCGGGTATGTGAGCGCTTTATCGGCCAAAACGGTTGTTCGTTCGGGGATCCGCCAAGTCGGTTGTTTAACGATCCCCGATAGAACTATAGTTTTGGACGATAAGCGCCTACAACACGGGCCGATATAGCCGGACGTTAGTTCGTACACATCGTGGTCACGGATCAGGACCCGCAGTCACACGTGTATGAGCCTTCAGGTTGGCCTGAGTGGCAACCACAGTGAACTGATAAGGCAGAATGGAGGTCTGCATTTCTCTATGAACCAGCCAGGGCAGGCAGGATTTGCGGATCAGTAATTGCCCTGAACTAAGGGCCGTTTCTTTAGTCATTTCCAGTCTATATTGATAGGACACAGGTCTGGATTTATTGCTGGAGATGTTTGTCCAGCTAGTAGAAAGGAAACACACAGCCTAAACACATTTCCCCACAATCACACAGACCTACTGATAGGTTGTATGTGTCAAATACATGTGCTTAGATTGTAAGCTTTCGGGGCAGGGCCTGATGTGATGATATACATGGAATGTGAATGGAAGAGTTGGAAAAGACGGAGAGCAGTAGTTACCATGATCACTATTATCCAACTTAGGTCTGGGGGGACCACACCAGCAGATATTTCAAGCCGACCACCAACCGATGTATCGGGCACTATCGGTCGGTTCGGCGTGTAATATTGCTGGTTGTAGGGCTCTGGTACGACTGGGCCGGTGCCGGTTCGCCGGAAATGGATGAACGGCGATCTAAGACATGTCGGTGTCCACGGTCAACGTGCTATGGACCGACACGCTCAGTTGTGGCGAACTGTGGCGGCAGCACTATTGCTGTGACCAGTTCATTGGCTGAGTGTTCTATAAAAAAGTCCTGGCAAGTGTGGACCCAGCCTATCGCCCAGCCGATATCCAGGATATCATTGTCTCGTCTCTGGGGATGAACACGCACTGAGCATGTCGGCCAGCGGCTGGGGGGAGGTTAAGCAAGTAATGAAGGGACAGAGGGTACTGAACAAGTGATACACTGTTAATTCTGGGGTTTCTGGACGTCAATCTGGGTGAAATCTGTTTTCCTTTAAAGGGCTAAATATGTGTATTGGTGCATGCTGCGGGAGTTGTAGTATGGAGTAAAGTCTGCACTGACTGAAGTTGTAGTAAGACAAAGGGAGGGTTTGTGGGACATTTCAGATCCAGGGGTCTGTTACTTCCATCAATCAGTACCCCTACCCCAAGCTGGGATATAAGCTGGGTACACCACCAGATCAGTGGAAAGATGAAAGACTAGATCTGAATACACACGAGTCCTATAACAAAATAATAGGGAAAACGCTAGGGACTGTGCGTTTCCATCGACAGCACCTAGATCTCTATAGGGGAGTCTAGCGCGGCCGATGGATATTTTCGGTCCTTTTCCCGCGGAACACGAAGGTCACACATAGCGATAAAGCCCCGATACGTTGGATCGACATTCAACGGGGACTTTATCGTCACTGTGATGTACCAGCTTAACCCATCAAATCTCAGGGGGATGGGGGGGTCAACCTACCTAAACATTCCTCCTCTTAGTGTTTGTATTTATTCTGTTATGGGGGGGAATATTTAATTCTATAAAACAATTACAAAAAACTCACAATATTGATCAACACCAAATTTGCAAATACAGAATACAATTCAATTTAAAGAGATATTCCATAATTGATAGGATCCCTACAGTTCCCATGTTCCTCCCACATTATATCTATCATTTTAATAACCTAATGTCACTCTGTGCGGGTCAAAACTGCCCACTGTCCAAACAGTCAAGTATATTCTAGTAGTAATACCGTATTATAGCATATAATATTTGTACCACGGTTCTCTATTTACATACTCACTAGCCATAGGGTAATACCTGGTATTATACTCTATTAATTAAGTACATGGTTTCGATTTACTCTCACTAGCCAAGGTGGGATGGAATACCGGTTATATCTATAATAAGGTACCTGGTTCTCTCTTGACCATCGCAAATAGCATAGGTAATACCCCGTATTATATCTTATATAATGTACATGGTTTATCTTTACGATCCTCCCCTGCCATAGGAATTACCGTATTATATCTATAAGTAATGTACATGGTTTTCGCTCTATACATCTCACTTACCGATGAGGTAATACGTATTATATCTATAATATGTACACGGTTCTTATTTACATATCTTGCCATAGGATATCCCGTAGTCATATCTATAATTAATGTACACGACGGTTTCTCATTACATCTCACTACAATAGGTCAAATACGAGGATTATAGCCTAGACTAATGTTACATGGTCTCTATTTCCATCTCACTTACCATTAGGTAATTACGGAAGAGAAACGATGTACATTATTATAGATATAATACGGTATTACCTATGGCTAGTGAGATGTAAATAGAGAAACCATGTACATTATTATAGATATAATACGGTATTACCTATGGCTAGTGAGATGTAAATAGAGAAACTCATTGACACAGACTCTGATAAATAATTGGTACCCACACACTGATACAATCATTGACATAGACTCTGATAAATAATTGACACCCACACACTGATACAATCATTGACACAGACTATGATAAATAATTAGTACCCACACACTGATGCAATCATTGACACAGACTCTGATAAATAATTGGTACCCACACACTGATACAATCATTGACACAGACTCTGATAATAATTGGTACCCACACACTGATACAATCATTGACACAGACTCTGATAATAATTGGTACCCACACACTGATACATCAGTGACCAGACTTGATATAATTGGTACCCAGACACTGATACAATCATTGACACGACTCTGAAAATAATTGGTACCCACCACACTGATACAATCATTGACACAGACTCTGATAATAATTGGTACCCACACACTGATACAATCATTGACACAGATTATTAAATTCCCCAATGTTCAGCAGCACACACTGTTGGCCATTTTGTAAATATAATCGAGCGCTTACCGCAGCGATGAATGGGGGAAAGCGAAATAGCGAAAAGTAGCGGTAAAGACTTTTCGCCACTGGTTATCACTGCTTTAAATAAAGGAGACAGATGCTTCCTAACCCTCTCACTGTCTCACACACACACACACACATATTGACACAAGACGTTAACAAAAACCCATTGGAAATGTGCCTGTAATCTTGTTGTACGTCTCAGTAATCCTATTTTTAAACTGCTCGAGACGAAGTGTCTTTGCAGAGCTAAGACCTTTATTCATGCATTTTCTTCCCTCTAACCAGTAAATGATAAGACATTGATTGTTCCTGAAGCCAGTCGCGTGATTGGACGCCTTACAGATTATTGTATTGATCTCGTACATTCTTCCTTTCTTACACTTGCCTGGTTCCATAGACAGACGGCAGATATTTTTATCTCTTACTTACAATATTTCATTTTTTAAACAATTATTTGGAACAGAAATCAATGTGACCTTTTTTTTTATTGCCGATGCCACTGACGGTATAATGCGATTCAGATTAGAGTTATTAGGAGTTTTGCCTGATACAGTAGGTTATAAATTGACCTTATTAGAGAAGCTGATATTCCTGTTATAAAGAGTGACTTGAAGGAGGAATGTCCAACAATTGAATGTGGTTCATCCTTGATTTACAGGGAACTGTGGCCACCAAACCAGTTAGAGTTAGATAAAATTGTGCAGTCTTTCCTTTATAATGAGCCCTGAATCTCGTCTCTAGTAGAGATGGGCGAACTTCCGAAAGTTCAGTCCGTTTCCGAACTATATGGAAACTGGGAAAGTCAGGAAGTTGACAGTTGAGGAGGCGAACCTATTAATGCAGACAGATCATGATCATATGACTATTATTTGGTGAGAGTTTAGTGAAGTTATATAGCTAAACATTTCCAGCAATATAACTTCTCACAAGTGTTAACTAGAGATGTGAATCAGGGTTCATTTTAATGCCCCCTGAATACAGACGACCATAAAACTGCTTTGTTCAATCGATCAATCCAACTGATTGTGCCAGAGAGGTAAATAATGCAGGGGATGTGGGATTCTAAAATTGCCAGTACCTCCTGCTTTTTGTCCAATAGGCATCTTCTATAGTGATTGTATGGCTAGATTGTGTGTACAGACAATGTATCGCCCACTCTCTTTTATTCAACCCTACAAATGCTTTACAGTATTCAGGACCTTGATGCGGCGAATACCATTTCACGTCAACATTTGGGGCGATGTACAGTACCAAGAGCCTTAATTGCAAATTCCCACTTGTGGCACCAAGTTACCAAGGGTTAATGTGATTTTATGAAGGCAAATCTGGTGCTTTTGCTCAATTTTGTTAACACCACCAGATAGCTGACATAAAGGCCTGGCAAAAGTTAACACCACCAGATAGCTGACATAAAGGCCTGGCAAAAGTTAACACCACCAGATAGCTGGCATAAAGGCCTGGCAAAAGTTAACACCACCAGATAGCTGGCATAAAGGCCTGGCAAAAGTTAAAAAAAAAACAAAAAAAAAAAAAAAAAAAAAAAAAAAAAAAAAAAAAAAAAAAAAAAAAAAAAAAAATAAAAAAAAAAAAAAAAAATAAAAAAAAACAAAAAAAAAAAAAAACAAAAAAAAAAAAAATTTAAAAAAAAAAAAAAAAAAGAAAAAAATCACCACCAGATAGCTGGCATAAAGGCCTGGCAAAAGTTAACACCACCAGATAGCTGCAACATTGGTCTTGTTTGTATAGGTAAACTTTCCCTTTAAATATATTCTACACCCATGTGCTTTTACTGATTTGCATTTCCCACTAAAGTTGTTTGGATAGTTGAAATCTTCCTATTTTACCTACCTGATTGAGAAGAGTTACTGTGCCTCTTTGCTCACTATAGAAGGAGCTTTATAACATCTTCTGACCTGAAATCTCTACCTATCAAGTTTAATATTTAAACCTAAAATATTGTTGATCAGAACAATGGTACCTGGAACAGGTGTCAGTTAGTGACAATGGCAGAAAAGGTGCAATTTACAGAAGAGTTGATTGAATCGTGTTCATAACGGTTTTGATTGAACAAAAGTGAATAAATCCAATACAAAAGCCAATTTGAAAGCAGCAATGAACGCTAGGCTAGATGTCTGGGTGGCCTTGGTGAGATTTCAGATCGCCTGGCACAGCCTGGAACAGTTGGTAGACCTGACATCTGATGCTGCAAATTTCCAGCCTCTAGCTACCCAGCTGTTCATTGTAAACAATTCAACAACAAAATCCCAATCAGCAAACGGATTTATTTTAAAAATCTGCCTTAAGAAATTATTAGCTACAGTAGTAAAATTTCATACCACAAATAGAAAAACATATATCTCCCAGTGATAGGATGCAGATGTGCTTCTTCTGCACAGAAACATGTGGCAGTCATACATCCAAAAGATAAAATATGCTATAAACAAGCGAACACGGCCAGGAGAGACTGTAACACTCATATCCAATTCATATGGCTCACAAAATTGTAGACGTTGAACATGTAACCTTCAGTTACTTTCCCATCCCTCCAACCACCAATAAAAAAGGCCCCATTAGACCTTTCTGGGCCCCATACTGGGTACATTTCTGGGGGGCCTATAACATGCACCTACTCAACATGCTACACAGTGTTAACACATGTTAACCGACCCCTTTAGCACACATACAATAACACTTATATCACACTAATAGTTGGGTACCCACACACTGATACCATCATTGACACAGCTCTGATAAATAATTGGTACCACCACTGATACATCATTGCACAGCCTCTATAAATAATGGTACCAACACTGATACATCATTGACACAGACTCTGATAATAATTGGTACCCACACACTGATACAATCATTGACACAGACTCTGATAATAATTGGTACCCACACCTGTATACCATCATTGACAACAGACTCTGATAATTAATGGTACCCACACACTGATACCATCATTGACACAGACTCTGATAAATATTGGTACCCACACATCTGATACAATCATTGACAAGACTCTGATAAATATTGGACCCCACCTGATACAATCATTGACACAGACTATAATAGACACTGATCATCATTGACACAGACTCTGATAAATAATTGGTACCCACCACACTGATACAATCATTGACACAGCTCTGATAAATATCTTGACACAGACTCTATATAATTGGTACCACACACTGATACAATCATTGACACAGACTCTGATAATAATTGGTACCCACACACTGATACATCATGACCACAACTTGCATATATTGGTACCCAACACTGATACAATCATTGACACAGACTTAAAATAATTGGTACCCACGACACTGATACAATCATTGACACAGACTCTGATAATAATTGGTACCCACACACTGATACAATCATGACACAGACTCTAACATAATTGTACCCGCCACTGATACAATCATTGACACGACTCTGATAATAATTGTACCCACACACTGATACATCATTGACACAGATTAAATTCCCCAATGTTCAGCAGCACACACGTTGGCCATTTTGTAAATAAATCGAGCCTTACCGCAGCGATGAATGGGGGAAAGCGAAATACGAAAAGTAGCGGTAAAGCTTTTCGCCACTGGTTATCACTGCTTTAAATAAAGGAGACAGATGCTTCCTAACCCTCTCACTGTCTGTCACACACACACACACACACATATTGACACAAGACGTTAACAAAAACCCATTGGAAATGTGCCTGTAATCGTTGTACGTCTCAGTAATCCTATTTTTAAACTGCTCGAGACGAAGTGTCTTTGCAGAGCTAAGACCTTTATTCATGCATTTTCTTCCCTCTAACCAGTAAATGATAAGACATTGATTGTTCCTGAAGCCAGTCGCGTGATTGGACGCCTTACAGATTATTGTATTGATCTCGTACATTCTTCCTTTCTTACACTTGCCTGGTTCCATGACAGACGGCAGATATTTTTATCTCTTACTTACAATATTTCATTTTTTAAACATTATTTGGAACAGAAATCAATGTGACCTTTTTTTTTATTGCCGATGCCACTGACGGTATAATGCGATTCAGATTAGAGTTATTAGGAGTTTTTCCTGATACAGTAGGTTATAAATTGACCTTATTAGAGAAGCTGATATCCTGTTATAAAGAGTACTTGAAGAGAATGTCCAACAATTGAATGTGTTCATCCTTGATTTACAGGGAACTGTGGCCACCAAACCAGTTAAGTTAGATAAAATTGTGCAGTCTTTCCTTTATAATGAGCCCTGAATCTCGTCTCTATAGAGATGGGCGAACTTCCGAAAGTTCAGTCCGTTTCCGAACTATATGGAAACTGGGAAAGTCAGGAAGTGACAGTTGAGAGGCGAACCTATTAATGCAGACAGATCATGATCATATGACTATTATTTGGTAGAGTTTAGTGAAGTATATAGCTAAACATTTCCAGCAATATAACTTCTCACAAGTGTTAACTAGAGATGTGAATCAGGGTTCATTTTAATGCCCCCTGAATACAGACGACCATAAAACTGCTTTGTTCAATCGATCAATCAACTGATTGTGCCAGAGAGGTAAATAATGCAGGGGATTGTGGATTCTAAAATTGCCAGTACCTCCTGCTTTTTGTCCAATAGGCATCTTCTATAGTGATTGTATGCTAATGTGTGTACAGACAATGTATCGCCCCCTCTCTTTTATTCAACCCTACAAATGCTTTACAGTATTCAGGACCTTGATGCGGCGAATACCATTTCACGTCACATTTGGGGCGATGTACAGTACCAAAGCCTAATTGCAAATTCCCACTTGTGGCACCAAGTTACCAAGGGTTAATGTGATTTTATGAAGGCAAATCTGGTGCTTTTGCTCAATTTTGTTAACACCACCAGATAGCTGACATAAAGGCCTGGCAAAAGTTAACACCACCAGATAGCTGACATAAAGGCCTGGCAAAAGTTAACACCACCAGATAGCTGACATAAAGGCCTGGCAAAAGTTAACACCACCAGATAGCTGGCATAAAGGCCTGGCAAAAGTTAACACCACCAGATAGCTGGCATAAAGGCCTGGCAAAAGTTAACACCACCAGATAGCTGGCATAAACCTGGCAAAGTTAACACCACCAGATAGCTGGCATAAAGGCCTGGCAAAAGTAACACCACCAATAGCTGACATAAAGGCCTGGCAAAAGTTAACACCACCAGATAGCTGACATAAAGGCCTGGCGCAAAGTTAACACCACCAGATAGCTGACATAAGGCCTGGCAAAATTAACACACAGATAGCTGGCATAAAGGCCTGCAAAAGTTAACACCACCAGATACTGGCATAAAGGCCTGGCAAAGTTAACACCACCAGATAGCTGGCATAAAGGCCTGGCCCAAAGTAATTCAGTGGGAGGAGACTGCTTACTATATGATGAAATCCAGTGGGAAGAGACTCCTTACTATAGGATGAAATTCAGTGGGAGGAGACTCCTTACAATATGATGAAACCCAGTGGGAGGAGACTCCTTACTATAGGATGAAATCCAGTGGGAGGAGACACCTTACTATAGGATAAAATCCAGTGGGAGGAGACACTTAACTATAGGATAAAATCCTGTGGGAGGAGACACCTTACTATAGGATAAAATCCAGTGGGAGGAGACTCCTTACAATAGGATTAAATCCAGTGGGAGGAGACTCCTTACTATAGGAAGAGGGGGTCTTACTATAGGATGGAATCCAGTCATCCATTCAGGTTACTCATTAGTCATTGGTTGTGACATCATACATTACAGCTTTGACTGGTTTAACCTAGAAAAGAAATGAGCTTGCTAGTTTCTAATCGGGCTCATTAATTAGTTTTTTGGGCAGTGTGAGCATAATGATCTTAGGATTTTGGGGGTTACTCGGAATATGAAATATCATTTTGGGGGTAGAAATACTCTTTAAAGCCAGTAAATAGCTGATGTGAAATTGTCTCTGCTGGGTAGACCAAAATAGACCTGAGGAAGATCACCTGAGGAAGGGGCAAGGTCCCCGAAACGTTGTGATACTTCTTTTTTGGAGTGCGACCCTCGTATTCATGTGATGTGAAAATTATTACATTGTGATTCTTATTGTTAAAGGAGAACTAAAATTACAATTTTTCAATCCTAATATAAAAGCTTTTCTTCCCAGAACACCTATACATTCTTCTCTAGTAAGTGGCAGCTCAGTGCAAGCGATAAAATAAATTTAGAGATAATTGCACATGTTTTTTGCACCAAAATTACAGCCTTTTCAATTGTGGCTTTAAAGACGTGCAAAAGGTTGCAACTTACCTCTCACATTAACACAATGCAATAACTGTCACAAAGTAGTTACTACATCACAGGAACAAGTGCAGGTCAGTTGTGATACAGAGATTTATTGTATCTCCCCCAAAGTATCTAAATGTACCTGTAATAATTGTTGTTTCTCTATTGTCACAACACATAAATGCCATTTTTTTAGGAACACACAGCCCAAGAAGGCAAAGGTTCAAATCACAATTCCTCCTACTTTTTATGTTTCTAGCAAAATATAAAGATTCTACATATACTAATATTCCACCTAGAAGCATCTTTTACTGAAATGTTAATATTCTGTTTCTTACATCCATGCTAGCAAAGAAATAAACTGCAAAGACTTTTCTTTTTTGTATGAAAAGCAAATTAATTTATGATTGTTAGGGACAGGAGCATGTGTAATGTGTTAGAGGGAGGATCTCTGAGCTATAACATTATTGGCTGTAATCTTCCAAAAAGCAAGGCTGCATCTTATTGTCAAGTGTACTGCGTACAATTAGCTGGGTGTACCCAGCTAAGGTGGATTATGGGAGCTGACCCAGAGGTTAGTTTCATAAATCACCCAGCTTCCACAGCAAAGGAAGAGGTAAGACACAGCATTATGAATGTGCTCTTTCTATTGTGGCAATGTTATCTGGAGTCTTTAGTTCCCCTTTAAGTTGATCCTGAAGACCAAACACAACTACGCAGGGATTAGTATCCCCAATTCCCTAGAAATTCATTAATGCGTTTTTCAAAGTGAGTCCTTAACTTGCACATAACCGATAAATGATATTTCCTACGTATTGTATATAAAAGGATAGGTTTCGAGTTTCTTTGTATTCGCATCTTTTTGTAAAGAAGTTTTGTCCAAATTCTCTGTTATATTTATATATAACTTCAAATACGGGGAGAAAAATCTATTTAGAAACAGCGTTGCTTTCAGATTGACCTTGTCTGTGTTCACATTTCCCCTTTACCAAAGGTTCACAGAGTATGCAATGTTTGATCTTCCAGGGTAATTATTACCTCCTATCTCCTTACCCGTTTTATTAAACTTATTTATTAAAACCAAAACAACAATGAGTGAAGTATTTAGATGCCATCATGTTAATTCCTTGTCCACTTATTTGAATTCCCATTAACACAGATGTACATTACATTCCTCTGAAAAATTCCTTTCTCTGCACAGAAGGAACATTCACAAACTGCTGTCTTGATACATAGATACAAGGTGACTTTCCTTTTAAAATTCCTTTTAATGTTCTTCTAAACCTTTCAGCTGATGCTTTTAATCCCCCCCTTTATTTTAAAGCGCATCACAGTCCGTTTAGAATCCTTACTCTTCAACGTGGAGGGTGCTCGAAGCCACTTGAGATTTTCAAATGAAAGATTATGGGTTCCTGATAGAAACGAGAAGGTCAGAATGAAACATCCTTGTTCTTATTTTTCTGATAATGAGGAACACAAATGGAATAGGGAATAGACGTTACTAAGAAAATATACAAAAATTAGATTTCTCAAGATGATATGCCTGGTTCCTTATTTTGAACGAAATGTGATAAGTACATCACAGGAATGTGGAATGTTATAATATTTGTAATAATGTTATAATAAGTCATTGCCCTGTTATTAACTATAGATTTTACCATTTAATCATTTACTTTATATCCTTCCCCCAGGGGCTAAAATGCTAATTTATAAGTGGGAGGGAGATCAGGGGAAAGTCTTCAATTTGAATTTTCGGGCATACTCCCAGCTGGCCGTAGCAAACTATCAAATTTTCCTTTGAAATGTTGTATGGACAAAAGGCATTATGGGGGAAGAAAAACAGTAAAGTATAGCAGAAACAAGGCCAATTAGTATTTGAAATAAGGACAGTGTCCATTGGCAAAATAGAAGTTCAAACTGTAACACTATAATACAATTTATCTGACTTCTGATAAAATATATTTACCACTTCGATTTCTTAGTAGCCAAATATATACTTGTGTGTAGTCAGTAAAATGTACAGCAAGTCCTGCAGTTATTTCCGAGCCCCAACACCTTCCTAGAACAGGGAGATACAATTCAACTGTTTCTCTCCTTGCCTTCCTGAAAGAATCGGACTGAGCATGCCTGAGCCACAGGATTGAGAAGGAGGAGGGGAGATTAGAAGTGACAAGAATTCATACAGGTGTATCTATAGTTAAAAATTACTTAGCAAAACAAGAAACATATTCTGTCTTGCAGTTTTATTGCTATAAGTTACACTATCTCAACAAAATATAGACAACATCCAAAATAGACAATAAAAGAAAATAAAAGTAAAAGTGTTTTTGCAGATTTATATATTGTGAACAGACCAAGTTGCCCAAGTTGAAGTATAAAGGCATTAAACCACATGGGGCGGATTTACCGAGAGCCACAATAGCTGCCGGCAATTTAATATAGCAGTTACAGCTCTGGGTTAATTGCAAGGTGAAAACACTCTATTAAACAGGCTGCTAAAAAATCTGAGAATAACGTTGGGTGGGCAGGGGAGCCCTAAACTACAGAAAAGTGTTTTTATGCTAGATGATGGCCAGCCAGGAAGGGATCTGGAGATAGGGAGGGATCTGGAAGTAGGGAGAGAGGGTGGGAAAGGGCTCCCCTGCACATGCCATTGTCCTCTCAGAGGACAGGGAGGAGGCAGAAACCTTTTACACAAGAAGGCAGCTCCTACTCTTCACTTTCCTGGACTTTGGACAGTCACAGCAGGAGAACTATAAGGTGCAGAGATGTAAGGTAAACTACACAGTGGGGCCAGTAGTGGGTTACATTTTAGTTTGGGGGATGGACATGTCTTTAACTCCACCTTCTTTTGTACCTCTCCCGGTAAACTTGATAATAAGGGGGAATATTTGAAAACTGTGAAATGGTAGTTCCTGGTGCTAACTATTGTAGTTAGTAATTACCAAAGAATAAAATTATAAGACAATTAATTAATATTAACATGGACGCTATTTTAGGCAGCAATGAATGAAACTAGCAAGTTCAAAAAAAAACGAAAATCCAATATGACCAAATTGAATTGGAATTTTTCTAATTTTCTATGTAATTTTTTTGTGTTTTTATATGCTCGCGGAACTCCTCTGTTATATTTTATAATTTACAGTAGGAGGAAACTGTGTAATCAACTAGTCTTAAAATTATAACTGATTGCTTATGTATAATGCTAGAAATATGGCACTTTCTGAAATGGTAAAAAATTACCCACAAGGGTAGATCCTGTTTATTGTCTTGTGTTTTTATTTGCTCACTTTAGTATAAACCTTTGTATTACAAGGAATTACCCAGCTCCCCTACTGTCCATTAAGTGGTTTGTCTCCATACAGTCGTAGAACTCCTCTGTGATCTCGAACTTCCTTCTAATGTACACTAGGAGATCCATAATCCTTTGTATAATAGATGTTTTATAATGTTATTATACTGTTAGTTTTTTTTTCCTTTTGAGTGTAATTAAGAATCCAAAGACACAGCAAATTGTAATCCTTTTTCTAATCACTAAGCAGAAACAATTTGAATAAATGTGCAGTGTTAAACAGCAGGATATCAGCCTATACAGAATATTAGTTTCCAAGTGCAGGACTCTAGATTAAAACATAACACCCCCCGTATGAATGGAATTTACTGAATTTATTAGTAATCTTGACACATTCCTTATTGTAAGGTTGAGGCGATCTGGACTTTATTACTCTAGTAGCTAGACTAAAGGGTAAATAGAGACGGTTTGGGTGGGATTAGGTCGCTATATTATTCAGTCCTGTATTTAAACTTTTTATAGAATTTCATTATTTATCATTTCTAATGCAAATATACATGGGCTTTCATGTAAAAAATAAAAACATTTTATCCCTCGTTTCACAAAAGGAGAACTAAATTCATTTAAAAAAATCCTATATATTAAAGCTTTTCTCCCCAGAATACCTATACAGTACATTGTAAAATTCTTTAATATTACAAAATAGATTCTGTAACTAAAAAGGTTTCCATGATGTTGCCAGTGTAACTCACAGTCTTGTGAGCATGTGCAACTATTGCCACACCCCCTGACTAGAGATGGACTGAACGAGCCTTGAACCCAAGTTCGAACTCAAACTCTTTAGAACTTCCCAAACTACAAACTAGTTTGGTTTTCCTAACCCGATTTTTGAGAAAATCTTCGAATGTTCAAGGATTTTCGAACATTCGAGGATTTTTGGCAGTTTGGTAAAGCTCGAATGTTCAAATTAGAAAATCCTCGAATGTTTGAGTATTCTCATATTCGTCCAATCATATTTGAATAAGGTATTCAAATATGATTGGTTAATGATTGCAAGCTTTGAAATATTAACCAATTACAATTGGATTTGGTCCTTCAGCAAACCTAGAACTCAGAAGTCATCAGAGTGGTGGCAGAGGAAAGAAGATGGAAGAAAGAAGACTTTGGGATCAAGAGGTCGGCAACACCAGCAACGTTGATGCAGCAGAGTTTATGTCGTAGGCTATCTCTGTGAAAAAAGAGGATGCCAAAGATCTAAAAAGGTTATTTTTAGGACCAGGTTTCGAGCTGCTGTTATTAGATCCACAAGGGCTATTCTAAGAGCCTATGGGGGGTCCTGGCTTTGAGCTGCAGGACCTCCAACAAAGGCACTTGTCAGTGCCTTTGGGGGGTACCGGTTTCGAGTTTTGGGGCCCCTTATGCCCCAAAAGGCCCTTCCCAGGACCACAATGGTCCTTCTAAGAGCCTGGGAGGGGGTCCCGGGTTGAAACGAGGGACCCCTGAACATCTGGCCGCGGGATTTTCGGCTGTTTAGTAATCCTCGAATGGCCGAAATCGAGAAACCTCAAACGAAAGATAGATCTAACTAGCTTAGAAACATTGGACTTGAAGTTTAGTTCTTGAAGACGTTTCACTAGTCATCCGACTGGATCTCTCAATTCAGAATGACTTGTACAAGAATCAATAAATACGGGAATTTGTCCTAGTTAGTTTTTAATGGCAAAGGGACAGGAACATCCATATAACAGCAATGGGACAGGGACCTCCATATAACAGCAAAGGGTCAGGGACCTCCATATAACAGCAAGGGGTCAGGGACCTCCATATAACAGCCAGGTGTCAGGGACCTCCATATAACAGCAAAGGGTCAGGGACCTCCATATAACAGCAAAGGGTCAGGGACCTCCATATAACAGCAAAGGGTCAGGGACCTCCATATAACAGCAATGGGACAGGGACCTCCATATAACAAAAAAGTGGGGGGGGGGGGAAAAAAGAGACTGTGAGGGCCACGGAGGGAGGGAAAACCAGGGTGACAGGACACACTGGCTGTGGCAACATCACATCAGGGTTTACACCATGTAGTCCATGTTTAATTCTTATAACATTGCTGCCATCGCTAGAGGGATGGATGACTGTCAAATGATGCTCGGAGGCTGCGAGCTTTGTGTGCTGACAAAGTCCCAAATGCCAATGTTGATGATGTGGTTAATATTGTGCAAGGTTGCTATGATGCCACATAGGCGAATAGGTCAGAGGTCAGCAACAGTTCACCAAGTCATAATTTTGACATTTGTGATTAGTTCGAAAAGACGAAGAAGAAAAGAACAATGTGTGAAAGATAGTCGCACGAAAGCCGGAAAACGCCCGCAAGTGTCGGCGTGGGTGTTGGACTGTCGGCACGCGGAAGGGAAAGGGAGTCGAACCCCAATGGTGGATGGCGTCTCGACAGTGGCGATTAGTGGATGTCGCTGGCTGAGAAGAAAGAAGACTTCGCATCAAGACGCTGGAACACTGCGGCATTGATGTAGCCATCACGCGGGGTCACTGTCGGCAGCAGTGACATTGCCTAATCGACAATCATGGAGAAAATGGGGGTCTGGTTTTCAAGCTGTGTAGACACCCAACAAAGGCACTTGTCAGTGCCGGGAGGGGGTGTCCCAGTTTGAGACTTGTGGGTCCTTAAGCCCTTAAGCCCTTGTTTACTTTTAGAATGGACAGTATATTAAATATCTGGTTATATATATTAGCACTTTATTAAATATATCAATTGGGATTGGAGGCAAATAGCCAACAGTATTTTTGTTATAAGGGTAGACATGACCTTGAAGCTCCCAGTTTGGCAGCTATTGCCATGATAGATAAGGGCCACCATGACTTTTGAACTTGAGAGCTTGAGCTCAGAAATCCCTGTGAGTAATCGATCGTTATGTAAAAATGTCATGTTCGGGTCTTACAGTATGCTACCCCTGTATTAATCATTAATTAAGACTCCCTAAATCACTAGACCATAGTTCAGTCTATCAGTCGATTGGGCCAAAATTTTGCATGTTTTTCATCCGAACCAACCGCTCCTTAAGACTGATCTGACACAAATACGATCAGACATGTCCGAAAACTACGGGCGTCAGTTTGTTCGATTGCGGCAAATTGTCGGCATCGGACACTTTTGCTGTGACAGACAGTCCTTCCTCCTGGTCAGGAGAACAGATCTAACAGTGTGTACCTAGCTTTAGGGATCAGGTAAGATCGGGAGAGATAAGGCTATAGGGGGAGGAGAGACTTCTGGGTAGTTCGGGAGATATAACATTTTCTTATATTAATTAAAGAGACTGTATTAAATTTTCGAATCGGGAGAAATGTATTTTCTTCCATCATTCAGTTGAGATAATTAACAAAAACCTCTTTGCACAGATCTGTTGTCTACACATTAATTAAGGGTTAGTACATATTTAATCATGTTTATTTCTACAACCCTGTTTTATTCAGGATGTAACAGCAGCAGCTAAATTGGTTACGCTCTCACTCGATAGATTTCACGTTTCACTCAAAATTCAAATCAAAGGTTAAAATCTTCAGCATCTTTGGACTGTTAATGCAGCCAGATCCCCAGGGGGGGGGAAAGATCCATACATCTAAACTTGTTAATTCTTAAGCCCCAGAAGCAAGCGCTTCACCAGAATTCTAATAAAACGCTCCATTCTAACCTTTGGAAGCCAAGTGAGAAATTATTTTCATGCCTTTTCACAACAAGGTCCAAGATCTGCGAGGAAGTCACCATTAAGTATAGACTTGGATTTTCTCACACAAGGATTTTTTTTTTTTTTTAAATAACCAATTTAAAAATAATGCACAGATTTCAAGACCTTACATTTTTCCAAACTGTTCCTCGGTTAAATTAGGCAATAATTCTAATACAGCCACAAGCTTTTTATTTTAGTTTTTTTTTTTTTTTCGGTTCAAAGAAACCTGAAGAGAACCTATCAATTTCCCAGAAGCCCCCAAGCGTCCGAACGGCTCCCCTAGACGGATTAATAATACAAAACCAGAATTCTTGTTCGGCCATTGTTTTGCTTTTTTTTTTTAAAAAGCCAAATTTTAAAAAGTTGAATCAACAGTATCAACGGGCAGTACGGTGGCTCAGTGGTTAGCACTGATACCTTGCAGCGCTGGAGTCCTGAGTTCGATTCCACCCTTGGACACATCCCTTGCAGCGCTGGAGTCCTGAGTTCGATTCCACCCTTGGACACATCTGTAAAGAGTTTGTATGTTCTCCCCATGCTTGCGTGGGTTTCCTCCGGGCACTCTGGTTCCCCCACAATCATAAAGACATACTAATAAGTTGTATGTGTACATAAACGGATTAGATTGTAAGCTCTTCATGGCAGGGCCTGATCTAAATGTATACATGTAATTGTAAAGCGCTACGGAAGATATTGGCGCTATATAAAGCCACAATAATAATAATGAATGGTCAGGGTTTGGCCACAATACTAATTTTTAAGCCCAATCCGAATGCAATCTGATCGTGCTCTTAAAAGCCCACACTAGTGTGGCCAAATAGATGAGGCCACACTAGTGCGCTGCGCATGTGATCCTCATTTTTTTTTGCACACGTGTTACAGTGTGGACTTTTTAGCCTTTCGCTAGCCAATCAGCATGGGCAGAGTATCTAGACCTCTATGTATCATAAAAAAACAAAGAAATAAAAATAAATCTTAATAACTTGTTGGAAATCAGACCAGACCAGGTGACCAAACTGTAACGCGCCGCCATGCATTTCTGACATGCAATCGGATCGCAAAACGCTATTAAGAAATTATGTGGCCTAGCCCTAACTCTCCTTCTAGCTAAGTCCTACAGTACTTAATTGGGGTATTAACAAAAATATGGAGCTGGATTGATTTGCTCTGATGTTTTCATTACACAGACCTGTACTAAGATCAGGTTCACTTCATTATCCTCCCCCTGCAGCTCTGTACTCTGTTATTTCTATAAGTGTAACTATTACAGTTGTAATATTGAGAAATACATTACACAGGGCTGTGCTAATATCAGGTTCACTTCATTATCCTCCCCCTGCAGCTCTGTACTATGTTTCCCCCACAATCATAAAGACATACTAATAAGTTGTATGTGTACATAAACGGATTAGATTGTAAGCTCTTCATGGCAGGGCCTGATCTAAATGTATACATGTAATTGTAAAGCGCTACGGAAGATATTGGCGCTATATAAATCCACAATAATAATAATGAATGGTCAGGGTTTGGCCACACTACTAATTTTTAAGCCCAATCCGAATGCAATCTGATCGTGCTCTTAAAAGCCCACACTAGTGTGGCCCAATAGATGAGGCCACACTAGTGCGCTGCGCATGTGATCCTCATTTTTTTTTGCACACGTGTTACAGTGTGGACTTTTTAGCCTTTCGCTAGCCAATCAGCATGGGCAGAGTATCTAGACCTCTATGCATCATAAAAAAACAAAGAATTAAAAATAAATCTTAATAACTTGTTGGAAATCAGACCAGACCAGGTGACCAAACTGTAACGCGCCGCCATGCATTTCTGACATGCAAACGGATCGCAAAACGCAATTAAGAAATTATGTGGCCTAGCCCTAACTCTCCTTCTAGCTAAGTCCTACAGTACTTAATTGGGGTATTAACAAAAATATGGAGCTGGATTGATTTGCTCTGATGTTTTCATTACACAGACCTGTACTAAGATCAGGTTCACTTCATTATCCTCCCCCTGCAGCTCTGTACTCTGTTATTTCTATAAGTGTAACTATTACAGTTGTAATATTGAGAAATACATTACACAGGGCTGTGCTTATATCAGGTTCACTTCATTATCCTCCCCCTGCAGCTCTGTACTATGTTATTTCTATAAGTGTAACTATTAAAGTTGTGATATTGAGAAATACATTACACAGGGCTGTACTAAGATCAGGTTCACTTCATTATCCTCCCCCTGCAGCTCTGTACTATGTTATTTCTATAAGTGTAACTATTACAGTTGTGATATTTAGAAATACATTACACGGGGCTGTGCTAAGATCAGGTTCACTTCATTATCCTCCCCCTGCAGCTCTGTACTATGTTATTTCTATAAGTGTAACTATTACAGTTGTGATATTGAGAAATACATTACACAGAGCTGTGATAAGATCAGGATCACTTCATTATCCTCCCCCTGCAGCTCTGTACTATGTTATTTCTATAAGTGTAACTATTAAAGTTGTGATATTGAGAAATACATTACACAGGGCTGTACTAAGATCAGGTTCACTTCATTATCCTCCCCCTGCAGCTCTGTACTATGTTATTTCTATAAGTGTAACTATTACAGTTGTGATATTGAGAAATACATTACACAGGGCTGTACTAAGATCAGGTTCACTTCATTATCCTCCCCCTGCAGCTCTGTACTATGTTATTTCTATAAGTGTAACTATTACAGTTGTGATATTTAGAAATACATTACACGGGGCTGTGCTAAGATCAGGTTCACTTCATTATCCTCCCCCTGCAGCTCTGTACTATGTTATTTCTATAAGTGTAACTATTACAGTTGTGATATTGAGAAATACATTACACAGAGCTGTGATAAGATCAGGGTCACTTCATTATCCTCCCCCTGCAGCTCTGTACTATGTTATTTCTATAAGTGTAACTATTAAAGTTGTGATATTGAGAAATACATTACACAGGGCTGTGATAAGATCAGGTTCACTTCATTATCCTCCCTCTCCAGAACTGAAACTATTAAAGTGGTAATGTTAAAGAGTATGCAGGTAGAATGCAAACTTTTTAGAATATATGGACAGATCAAAAGCGACATCTAGTTGACAACAGAGATGGACCGAACCTCGAACCCGAGCTGAACCTGAACTTTGATAGTTTTGACAAACTCAAATTTTTTAGTACTTCCAAAACTACAAACTAGTTTGGTTTTCCGAACTCGCAGACGTATTTTCAAAATCCAGAACTGCAGGGGGAGGATAATGAAGTGAATATGATCTTAGCACAGCTCTGTGTAATGTATTTCTCTATAGCATGATGAAATACATTGGGAGGAGACACCTTACTATAGGATGAAATCCAATGGGAGGAGACTCCTTACTATAGGATGAAATCCAGTGGGAGGAGACTCCTTACTATAGGATGAAATCCAGTGGGATGAGACTCCTTACTATAGGATGAAATCCAGTTGGAGGAGACTCCTTACTATAGGATGAAATCCAGTGGGAGGAGACTACTTACTATAGGATGAAATCCAGAGGGAGGAAACTCCTTACTATATGATGAAATCCAATAGGAGGAGACTCCCTACTATATGATGAAATCCAATGGGAGGAGACTTCCTATTATAAGATGAAATCCAATGGGAGGAGACTCCTTTTCTATTAAATGAAATCCAGTGGGAGGAGACTCCTTACTATAGGAGGAAATCCAGTGGGAGGAGACTCCTTACTATAGGATGAAATCCAGTGGGAGGAAACTCCTTACTATAGGATGAAATCCAGTCATAGGAGACTCCTAACCATAGGATGAAATTTGGTATGAGGAAACTCATTACTATATGATGAAATCTAGTGGGAGAAGATTCCTTACAATATTATGAAATCCAGCGGGAGGAGACTCCTTACTATAGAATGAAATCCAGTGGGGTGAGACTCTTTACTATAGAGTGAAATACAGTGGGAAGGGACTGCTTACTATAGGATGAAATCCAATTGAAAGAGACTCCTTACTATAGGATAATATCCAGTGGGGGATACTCCTTACTGTATGATGAAATCCAGTCGGAGGAAACTCATTACTATATGATGAAATCTAGTGGGAGGAGAGTCATTACAATATTATTAAATCCATCGGGAGGAGACTTAATATAGAATAAAATCCAGTTGGAGGAGACTCCTTACTATAGGATAAAATTCAGTGGGAGGAGACTCCTTATTATATGATGAAATCCAGTGGGAGTAAACTCTTTACTATAGGATGAAATTCAATGGGAGGAGACTACTTACTATAGGATAAAATCCAGCGGGGGAAGACTCCTTACTATATGATGAAATCCAGTGGGAGTAAACTCTTTACTATAGGATGAAATTCAATGGGAGGAGACTACTTACTATAGGATGAAATCCAGCGGGAGGAGACTCCTTACTATATGATGAAATCCAATAGGAGGAGACTCCCTACTATATGATGAAATCCAATGGGAGGATACTTCCTATTATAAGATGAAATCCAATGGGAGGAGACTCCTTTTCTATAAAATGAAATCCAGTGGGAGGAGACTCCTTACTATAGGATGATATCCAATGGAAGGAGACTCCTTACTATAGAATGATGTCCAGTGGGAGGAGGCTCCTTAAAATATAATAAAATCCAGTAGGGGGGGAGACTGTTTACTATAGAATGAAATACAGTGGGAAGAGACTGCTTACTATAGGATGAACTCCAATTGAAAGAGACTCTTTACTATAGGATGAAATCCAATTGAAAGAGACTCTTTACTATAGGATAATATCCAGTGGGAGGAGACTCCTTACTATAGGATGAAATTCAGTGGGAGGAGACTCCTTACTATAGGATGAAATCCAGCAGGAAGAGACTCCTTACTATAGGATGAAATCCAATAGGAGGAGACTCCCTACTATATGATGAAATCCAATGGGAGGATACTTCCTATTATAAAATGAAATCCAGTGGGAGGAGACTCCTTACTATAGGATGATGTCCAGTGGGGGGGGGGCCCCTTAATATATAATAAAATCCAGTAGGGGGGGGAGACTGTTTACTATAGAATGAAATACAGTGGGAAGAGACTCCTTACTATAGGATGAAATCCAATTGAAAGAGACTCTTTACTATAGGATAATATCCAGTGGGAGCAGACTCCTTACTATAGGATGAAATCCAGCAGGAAGAGACTCCTTACTATATGATGAAATCCAGTGGGAGGAAACTCCTTACTATAGGATGAAATCCAGTGGGAGGAGACTCCTTACTATAGGATGATACCCAGTGGGGGAGACTCTTTACTATAGGATGATATCCAGTGGGAGGAGACTCCTTAAAATAGGAAGAAATCCAGTTGGAGGAGACTCCTTACTATAAGATGAAATCCAGTGGGTGGATACTCCTTACTATAGGATGAAATTCAGTGGGAGGAGACTGCTTACTATATGATGAAATCCAGTGGGAAGAGACTCCTTACAATATGATGAAATCCAGTGGGAGGAGACTCCTTAGTATAGAATGAAATCCAGTGGAAGGAGACTCCTTACTATAGGATGAAATCCAGTGGGAGGAGACACCTTACTATAGGATAAAATCCAGTGGGAGGAGACACTTTACTATAGGATAAAATCCTGTGGGAGGAGACACCTTACTATAGGATAAAATCCAGTGAGAGGAGACACTTTACTATAGGATAAAATCCTGTGGGAGGAGACACCTTACTATAGGATAAAATCCAGTGGGAGGAGACTCCTTACAATAGGATTAAATCCAGTGGGAGGAGACTCCTTACTATAGGAAGAGGGGGTCTTACTATAGGATGGAATCCAGTCATCCATTCAGGTTACTCATTAGTCATTGGTTGTGACATCATACATTACAGCTTTGACTGGTTTAACCTAGAAAAGAAATGAGCTTGCTAGTTTCTAATCGGGCTCATTAATTAGTTTTTTGGGCAGTGTGAGCATAATGATCTTAGGATTTTGGGGGTTACTCGGAATATGAAATATCATTTTGGGGGTAGAAATACTCTTTAAAGCCAGTAAATAGCTGATGTGAAATTGTCTCTGCTGGGTAGACCAAAATAGACCTGAGGAAGATCACCTGAGGAAGGGGCAAGGTCCCCGAAACGTTGTGATACTTCTTTTTTGGAGTGCGACCCTCGTATTCATGTGATGTGAAAATTATTACATTGTGATTCTTATTGTTAAAGGAGAACTAAAATTAAAATTTTTCAATCCTAATATAAAAGCTTTTCTTCCCAGAACACCTATACATTCTTCTCTAGTAAGTGGCAGCTCAGTGCAAGCGATAAAATAAATTTAGAGATAATTGCACATGTTTTTTGCACCAAAATTACAGCCTTTTCAATTGTGGCTTTAAAGACGTGCAAAAGGTTGCAACTTACCTCTCGCATTCACACAATGCAATAACTGTCACAAAGTAGTTACTACATCACAGGAACAAGTGCAGGTCAGTTGCGATACAGAGATTTATTGTATCTCCCCCAAAGTATCTAAATGTACCTGTAATAATTGTTGTTTCTCTATTGTCACAACACATAAATGCCATTTTTTTAGGAACACACAGCCCAAGAAGGCAAAGGTTCAAATCACAATTCCTCCTACTTTTTATGTTTCTAGCAAAAGATAAAGATTCTACATATACTAATATTCCACCTAGAAGCATTTTTTACTGAAATGTTAATATTCTGTTTCTTACATCCATGCTAGCAAAGAAATAAACTGCAAAGACTTTTCTTTTTTGTATGAAAAGCAAATTAATTTATGATTGTTAGGGACAGGAGCATGTGTAATGTGTTAGAGGGAGGATCTCTGAGCTATAACATTATTGGCTGTAATCTTCCAAAAAGCAAGGCTGCATCTTATTGTCAAGTGTACTGCGTACAATTAGCTGGGTGTACCCAGCTAAGGTGGATTATGGGAGCTGACCCAGAGGTTAGTTTCATAAATCACCCAGCTTCCACAGCAAAGGAAGAGGTAAGACACAGCATTATGAATGTGCTCTTTCTATTGTGGCAATGTTATCTGGAGTCTTTAGTTCCCCTTTAAGTTGATCCTGAAGACCAAACACAACTACGCAGGGATTAGTATCCCCAATTCCCTAGAAATTCATTAATGCGTTTTTCAAAGTGAGTCCTTAACTTGCACATAACCGATAAATGATATTTCCTACGTATTGTATATAAAAGGATAGGTTTCGAGTTTCTTTGTATTCGCATCTTTTTGTAAAGAAGTTTTGTCCAAATTCTCTGTTATATTTATATATAACTTCAAATACGGGGAGAAAAATCTATTTAGAAACAGCGTTGCTTTCAGATTGACCTTGTCTGTGTTCACATTTCCCCTTTACCAAAGGTTCACAGAGTATGCAATGTTTGATCTTCCAGGGTAATTATTACCTCCTATCTCCTTACCCGTTTTATTAAACTTATTTATTAAAACCAAAACAACAATGAGTGAAGTATTTAGATGCCATCATGTTAATTCCTTGTCCACTTATTTGAATTCCCATTAACACAGATGTACATTACATTCCTCTGAAAAATTCCTTTCTCTGCACAGAAGGAACATTCACAAACTGCTGTCTTGATACATAGATACAAGGTGACTTTCCTTTTAAAATTCCTTTTAATGTTCTTCTAAACCTTTCAGCTGATGCTTTTAATCCCCCCCTTTATTTTAAAGCGCATCACAGTCCGTTTAGAATCCTTACTCTTCAACGTGGAGGGTGCTCGAAGCCACTTGAGATTTTCAAATGAAAGATTATGGGTTCCTGATAGAAACGAGAAGGTCAGAATGAAACATCCTTGTTCTTATTTTTCTGATAATGAGGAACACAAATGGAATAGGGAATAGACGTTACTAAGAAAATATACAAAAATTAGATTTCTCAAGATGATATGCCTGGTTCCTTATTTTGAACGAAATGTGATAAGTACATCACAGGAATGTGGAATGTTATAATATTTGTAATAATGTTATAATAAGTCATTGCCCTGTTATTAACTATAGATTTTACCATTTAATAATTTACTTTATATCCTTCCCCCAGGGGCTAAAATGCTAATTTATAAGTGGGAGGGAGATCAGGGGAAAGTCTTCAATTTGAATTTTCGGGCATACTCCCAGCTGGCCGTAGCAAACTATCAAATTTTCCTTTGAAATGTTGTATGGACAAAAGGCATTATGGGGGAAGAAAAACAGTAAAGTATAGCAGAAACAAGGCCAATTAGTATTTGAAATAAGGACATTGTCCATTGGCAAAATAGAAGTTCAAACTGTAACACTATAATACAATTTATCTGACTTCTGATAAAATATATTTACCACTTCGATTTCTTAGTAGCCAAATATATACTTGTGTGTAGTCAGTAAAATGTACAGCAAGTCCTGCAGTTATTTCCGAGCCCCAACACCTTCCTAGAACAGGGAGATACAATTCAACTGTTTCTCTCCTTGCCTTCCTGAAAGAATCGGACTGAGCATGCCTGAGCCACAGGATTGAGAAGGAGGAGGGGAGATTAGAAGTGACAAGAATTCATACAGGTGTATCTATAGTTAAAAATTACTTAGCAAAACAAGAAACATATTCTGTCTTGCAGCTTTATTGCTATAAGTTACACTATCTCAACAAAATATAGACAACATCCAAAATAGACAATAAAAGAAAATAAAAGTAAAAGTGTTTTTGCAGATTTATATATTGTGAACAGACCAAGTTGCCCAAGTTGAAGTATAAAGGCATTAAACCACATGGGGCGGATTTACCGAGAGACACAATAGCTGCCGGCAATTTAATATAGCAGTTACAGCTCTGGGTTAATTGCAAGGTGAAAACACTCTATTAAACAGGCTGCTAAAAAATCTGAGAATAACGTTGGGTGGGCAGGGGAGCCCTAAACTACAGAAAAGTGTTTTTATGCTAGATGATGGCCAGCCAGGAAGGGATCTGGAGATAGGGAGGGATCTGGAAGTAGGGAGAGAGGGTGGGAAAGGGCTCCCCTGCACATGCCATTGTCCTCTCAGAGGACAGGGAGGAGGCAGAAACCTTTTACACAAGAAGGCAGCTCCTACTCTTCACTTTCCTGGACTTTGGACAGTCACAGCAGGAGAACTATAAGGTGCAGAGATGTAAGGTAAACTACACAGTGGGGCCAGTAGTGGGTTACATTTTAGTTTGGGGGATGGACATGTCTTTAACTCCACCTTCTTTTGTACCTCTCCCGGTAAACTTGATAATAAGGGGGAATATTTGAAAACTGTGAAATGGTAGTTCCTGGTGCTAACTATTGTAGTTAGTAATTACCAAAGAATAAAATTATAAGACAATTAATTAATATTAACATGGACGCTATTTTAGGCAGCAATGAATGAAACTAGCAAGTTCAAAAAAAAACGAAAATCCAATATGACCAAATTGAATTGGAATTTTTCTAATTTTCTATGTAATTTTTTTGTGTTTTTATATGCTCGCGGAACTCCTCTGTTATATTTTATAATTTACAGTAGGAGGAAACTGTGTAATCAACTAGTCTTAAAATTATAACTGATTGCTTATGTATAATGCTAGAAATATGGCACTTTCTGAAATGGTAAAAAATTACCCACAAGGGTAGATCCTGTTTATTGTCTTGTGTTTTTATTTGCTCACTTTAGTATAAACCTTTGTATTACAAGGAATTACCCAGCTCCCCTACTGTCCATTAAGTGGTTTGTCTCCATACAGTCGTAGAACTCCTCTGTGATCTCGCACTTCCTTCTAATGTACACTAGGAGATCCATAATCCTTTGTATAATAGATGTTTTATAATGTTATTATACTGTTAGTTTTTTTTTCCTTTTGAGTGTAATTAAGAATCCAAAGACACAGCAAATTGTAATCCTTTTTCTAATCACTAAGCAGAAACAATTTGAATAAATGTGCAGTGTTAAACAGCAGGATATCAGCCTATACAGAATATTAGTTTCCAAGTGCAGGACTCTAGATTAAAACATAACACCCCCCGTATGAATGGAATTTACTGAATTTATTAGTAATCTTGACACATTCCTTATTGTAAGGTTGAGGCGATCTGGACTTTATTACTCTAGTAGCTAGACTAAAGGGTAAATAGAGACGGTTTGGGTGGGATTAGGTCGCTATATTATTCAGTCCTGTATTTAAACTTTTTATAGAATTTCATTATTTATCATTTCTAATGCAAATATACATGGGCTTTCATGTAAAAAATAAAAACATTTTATCCCTCGTTTCACAAAAGGAGAACTAAATTCATTTTAAAAAATCCTATATATAAAAGCTTTTCTCCCCAGAATACCTATACAGTACATTGTAAAATTCTTTAATATTACAAAATAGATTCTGTAACTAAAAAGGTTTCCATGATGTTGCCAGTGTAACTCACAGTCTTGTGAGCATGTGCAACTATTGCCACACCCCCTGACTAGAGATGGACTGAACGAGCCTTGAACCCAAGTTCGAACTCAAACTCTTTAGAACTTCCCAAACTACAAACTAGTTTGGTTTTCCTAACCCGATTTTTGAGAAAATCTTCGAATGTTCAAGGATTTTCGAACATTCGAGGATTTTTGGCAGTTTGGTAAAGCTCGAATGTTCAAATTAGAAAATCCTCGAATGTTTGAGTATTCTCATATTCGTCCAATCATATTTGAATAAGGTATTCAAATATGATTGGTTAATGATTGCAAGCTTTGAAATATTAACCAATTACAATTGGATTTGGTCCTTCAGCAAACCTAGAACTCAGAAGTCATCAGAGTGGTGGCAGAGGAAAGAAGATGGAAGAAAGAAGACTTTGGGATCAAGAGGTCGGCAACACCAGCAACGTTGATGCAGCAGAGTTTATGTCGTAGGCTATCTCTGTGAAAAAAGAGGATGCCAAAGATCTAAAAAGGTTATTTTTAGGACCAGGTTTCGAGCTGCTGTTATTAGATCCACAAGGGCTATTCTAAGAGCCTATGGGGGGTCCTGGCTTTGAGCTGCAGGACCTCCAACAAAGGCACTTGTCAGTGCCTTTGGGGGGTACCGGTTTCGAGTTTTGGGGCCCCTTATGCCCCAAAAGGCCCTTCCCAGGACCACAATGGTCCTTCTAAGAGCCTGGGAGGGGGTCCTGGGTTGAACCGAGGGACCCCTGAACATCTGGCCGCGGGATTTTCGGCTGTTTAGTAATCCTCGAATGGCCGAAATCGAGAAACCTCAAACGAAAGATGGATTTTTTTTCAAATTTTTTTATAGATCTAACTAGCTTAGAAACATTGGACTTGAAGTTTAGTTCTTGAAGACGTTTCACTAGTCATCCGACTGGATCTCTCAATTCAGAATGACTTGTACAAGAATCAATAAATACGGGAATTTGTCCTAGTTAGTTTTTAATGGCAAAGGGACAGGAACATCCATATAACAGCAATGGGACAGGGACCTCCATATAACAGCAAAGGGTCAGGGACCTCCATATAACAGCAAGGGGTCAGGGACCTCCATATAACAGCAAGGGGTCAGGGACCTCCATATAACAGCAAAGGGTCAGGGACCTCCATATAACAGCAAAGGGTCAGGGACCTCCATATAACAGCAAAGGGTCAGGGACCTCCATATAACAGCAATGGGACAGGGACCTCCATATAACAGCAATGGGACAGGGACCTCCATATAACAGCAATGGGACAGGGACCTCCATATAACAGCAATGGGACAGGGACCTCCGTATCACAACAAGGGTTAAGGGATCTCCATATAACATCAAGGGGTCAGGGACCTCCATATAACAGTAAGGGGTAAGGGACCTCCATATAATAGCAAGGGGTCAGGAAGCTCCATATAACAGCAAGGGGTCAGGGACCTCCACATAACAGCAAGTTGTCAGGGACCCTCCATATATCAGCAATATGTCAGGGACATCCATATAACAGCAAGGGGTCAGGGACCTCCATATAACAGCAAGGGGTCAGGGACCTCCATATAACAGCAAGGGGTCATGGTACTCAGTATAACAACAAGGAGTCATGGGCCTCCATATAACACCAAAGAACAGAGCTAAAACCACTGACTTGATGGAAAGAAAAATTCAAAAATCTAAGGCTAAAAAAAAAATCCTATCCAGGAATATCACACAAGCATAGTGTACCTGTAGCTTCTCTGTAAAAGTTTGATTTTAAATGGACCATTTTTACTTTGCTGTAAATGCACTGCTGCCACACACTGCTACAATCTCCCTTCATTAATTAACTTAGCTACCTGAAATCAGAGAGTAGGAGGAGTGTCCGGAGGCACCAACACTGTAGGAGGCCCTTATGCAGAATTATATGTGGTCCCTCTGAGCGCAGACATTCTCAAACCCAAGAGTAATCTGTTTTTATTAACTACAAAAGAAAATATATACGGGTTATTCATAAAAGTTCTTATACGTAATAAACTGGTCTAGTTTGTCCTCAACCAATCAGATTTTAGCTTTCACAATGTTAAAAAAGATCTAATTGTTGGGGCAAATTAGCACTCATTTTAAAAGATAAGACCTTTTATTTGAATCTCCTCGGCTTTAATTTTTTAGAAGGACCCCAAACCTAACCCGTGGTTCATTAACAATGAACTTTTTTAAAAGTAATAAAAAAAGTTACCCTGGGACAGGGGAGGTAGGGTTGCATGGACCTCCACCCAATATGCGTTTTTATTGAAGTCGTCAACCAGTAAATACAATTTGCAGGTTAAATCTTTCTTGACTTCCTGTTTTTAAGATAGTGCTGTACCTAGAAAGCCCTGGCAGAAGAAGTTTTCATTTATGCTGGCCCATATCACAGAACTATATTGGTGAGGTAGGGATTGCCAATCCCCACATACTTTTTATTCTAAACTTATTATATTATATTATATGCACTATAATTCTGGCTTTTAAAAAACCATTTTGTTCTCACCAAACATTGGCTTGCATCACCAATAATAAAATTATTTGTTATAGAGAAACACAGTCCTAATCCTTTCTATATAAATAATCAACACCTCCTGTACAGCTAACAGTTACCTTTTAGCTAACGGTTTAAAGACTTCAATGCATTTTCTTCTAATATTTCACACGTCAACCTTGCTGGGATTGTTTTTTTCTGACGGCTGTAAACTGATGGAAATTATTCCTATTTTAAAGTCTACATACAATTTGTTTCAGGGCCAAGTACAATCTAAGGCTTCCAACACAATTTGTTTTTGTCCATGCTGTTCATCTGCCCTGGATTGCAACGAGAATATTCTCTTATGTTTAGTGTATGAATATTTATAGAACATTTGGCTATCCTCCCAATTTTCTCTGTTTGCCAGGTTTCTTTTTTCTACATACCTTCCCAAACCTTTGTATATATGTCCAAAGTTGACATTGACCTCAACCTTCTCCATCCAACATAGCCTGCCTTTGATGGATATCCAGATCGCATGTTGATGATTAATTAGGTTTTAGCCACTTATTTGTGCCATTCAATTTCAGTTTTATTTTTTCGAGTTTGAGTCATGGCCCCTGGGGAAAAGGGTGGGGATAAAATCCTCCCTCAGTTTAAAATTTTCACTGCCTGAGTCTTTTGGGGGGGGCATAACTGTCCCAAATTCTTTCTGTAAATCAGTTACTAACATCTCTGTTGGTATGTATCTGGAAAAGCATGAATTGGTCTAACAAACGGAAAGTAGTAAAGGAAGAGATGGAATTTCTAAAGGCAGGGCTTTCTGTTATGCACTTTTGGCAACGATTTAAAGAGTATAAGCATTTTTTTTTAAATTGTTAAAATGAAAAGTTCCTGGGCAGGGAGTTAGGACTGGTACTTTCTCCTCCCATTTAATTAATTATGATATCAGGCATGCATGAAGTAAACTGGCTTCTGGCCAAGCAGGGCTTCCAGAGTGCTTCAGTATCTATCTTTTAATACAGAAAAGTCCAGGACACATGACCTGGCAGATGACAACTAATATGGCTGAGGCAGTGTTCTGTATACTGTTTGCAATGTTACTAAAGCTAACATCATGTATCAGGGAATTTGCTATTATCTAGATCAATGGTAATCTTTGTTACTTAACTTTGGTATGAATACGTCCTTAAAACATCCACGTACAAAAGATTAGTCTTGTCCAGTCTTTTAAGTGCAATATAGAGTTTCTTCCATTTATTGTACAACAAAAAACCCACAATGTTTTCCGTGGGCACAAAATCAAAGCCTTTTGTCAAGTGGTCTACAAGAGTCATTATCACACACTCCTTTTATCGACTTTCTTAGACATAATCAACCCTCCAAACGGACCATTGGTAATTACATTAAATTGCTCCCCCAAGTTGGTAAAACCCTCCAAATTCGAGACCCTGATCATTAAAACCATACTTGGGACCCTCCCATCAGAAGTTTCTCAACACCCTCACAGCTTGTAGTAGGTAACGGGGAGTTCGTTCATCTATCTCTATTACTCTCCCACTTTCATCACTAATATTATTATGTACTCCAAAATACTCTCCAAACCTAAACCCAAAGCAAAAATCTACTTAAAGTTATAAAAGTTGCCATTCCATATTGCCTATCCTGATAAATAACTACTACAACACCTGTAAAAATAAGTTCTTAAAGTGGCAATATTAAAACCTACCAACATCTTTTCCTTAAAACTTAATACATGGAATAAATAACGAAGAATTTTACAATAAATTATAAAAGATTACAAAACAGGAAAACTTAGCTTCGCTCATTAAAACCCTTCGGGCTAACTGAACTGTGCTTAAACATCCTCTGGCCTAAATCATCAACTTCAATCTGGCCTGCTTAGCCAAGCACCTGGCCCACCACAGGCTACTCCAGCCATGCCCAAGGACCATCCAATTGTGCAAAATGTTCAATTTTCTTCCCATCCCAGATCCAGATTCAATTTTTTAGGCTGCCCTAACCTCATAATTACTAGAATGTGCCTAATTAGAACTGGATGACTCCCTTACATTTACTTGAACAGCGATAGAGCAGCAGACGGGGGGATAAAGAGAACGATCTTAGCACGCTCTGTGTTGTATATTTCTCGCAATTCCCAACTTTAATAGTACTTACTAGAACTAATAGTACAGAGCTCAGGGGAGGATAAGAAGTGAACACTGATATTATCACAGCTCTGTCAATGTATTTCTCATATCACACTTCAATAGATACACTTATGAGAAATAACATTGTCAGCTGCCAGGGGGAGGATAATGAAGTGAAGCGAGATCTTATCGCAAGCTCTGTGTAATCATTTTCAATAGTTTACCTATCTGAAAGGAAACCTTTTACAAATTAATCTGGTTTCCACATTTTTTTAATAATCCCCAGTAAGCACTGACACTGGACTTTTGCTAGAATCATATGTGTTGTGTTTTTCCGTTTCGGAACACAAATTATTACCATTTTTTTAAAATCCACTGGTAGACACGACCTTACTATAGGATGATATCCAGTAGGAGGAGACTCCTTACTATAAGGATGAAATCCAGTGGAGGAGACTCCTTCCATAGGATTGATATCCAGTGGGAGGAGACTCCTTACTATAGGATATAATCCAGTGGGAGGGAGCTCTTACTATAGGATGAGATCCAGTGGGAGGACCTCCTTACATAGGATGAGATCCAGTGGAGAGACGCCTTACTATAGTAGGATGAATCCAGTGGAGGAGACTCCTTACTATAGGATGATTCCAGTGAGGAGGGACTCCTTACTATAGGATAGAGTCACCAGTGGGAGGAGACTCCTTGCTTACTATAGGATGAGATCCAGTGGGAGGGCTCCTTAACTATAGGATGATATCCAGTGGGAGGGACTCCTTACTAATAGGATGATATCCAGTGGGAGGGACTCCTTACTATAGGATGAGATCCTGGGAGGAGACTCCTTTACTTATAGACTATAGGATGATCTCCAGTGGGAGGAGACTCCTTACCTATAGGAGAGATCCAGTGGGAGGAACTCCTTACTATACTAAGGATGAAATCCATGGAGAGTGACTCCTTACTATAGGATATAGGAAGATCCAGTGGGAGGAGAGACTCCTTACTATAGGATGAGAACATCCTTGGTGAGGAGAGACTCCTACTATAGGATGATCCAGTTTTCATCTTATACTATATGAAGAAGTGTAGAGAAAACGTGATAAATCTACTACTGTATGTACAAAAGACAGGGAAAAAAAAACAAGGGAAATAAAACCGCCAAAAGTCCCGTGGCCCGATGTTGGGCGGCTCAACCCTGGACCCCCGACCTCCACATGGTTCCTTCCAATTCCTCAGCCTTCCGCCGGCGACATTAACTCTCTCGGCTGATCCATCCAACCACATCGGTTGATGCCAAGCAGGGGCCTGCCGGTGAATAAGGCGGTGGCAACACTACAAGCACCATGTTGTGTGCCTCCTCTTTCTTTTCTTCTTCTCCTCCCATCCTGTGATGACTTCTGTGCTCCACGACTTTGTGAAAGATGAAACCAAATCCAATTGTGATGGTTAATATTTCAATGCTTGCAATCAATGGATCACACATTAACCCAATCATATTTGAATTTTATTATTCAAAAGCAAAGAAAGAAGAGGAGGTTGATGGTCGCCAGCCCCAGCAGTGTCCACTGGTTGACTGTCGTGACATACACCACCCCCATGTTGGCGTCATCAGCGGAGTTGGTGTCGCTCGTGGCTGAGAAGAAGGAAGAAGATCTCGCATCAAGACGCTGGCAACACTGGCGGCATTGATGTTAGCCATCTAGCGGCGGGGTCACTGGCGGCAGCGTGACATTGCCTAATCGACATCATGAAAAATGGGGGTCCTGGTTTCAAACTGTAGGACACCCAACAAGAGCACTTGTCAGTGCCGGGGGAGGGGGTGTCACCGTTTTTGAGCTGTGGCTCCTTAAGCCCTAAGGGCCCTTGTTTACTGTTAGAATGGAGACAGTATATTTAAATATCGGTTATTAATATATTTAGCACTTTATTAAATATTATCAATTGGATTGGAGCAAATACCAACTATTTTTGTTATAAGGGTAGACATGAACTGACTGTGAAGCTGCCCAGTTTGGCAGCTATTGCCATGATAGATAAGGGCCACCATGACTTTTGAACTTGAGAGCTTGAGCTCAGAAATCCTCTGTGAGTAACGATCGTTTATTGTACTCAATGTCATGTTCGGGTCTTACAGTATGCTACCCCTGAATTAACATTAATTAGACATCCCTAAATCACATAGACCAGATAGTTCATCTATCGTCGATTGGGCAAATATTTGCATGGTTTTTTCATCCGAGACCACCACCGCTCCTTAAGACGAATCTGCAAAATACGATCAGACCATGTCCGAAACTACGGGCGTCATGTTGTTCGATTGCGGCAAATTGTCGGCATCGGACACTTTTGCTGTGACAGACATCCTTCCTCCTGGTCAGAGAACAGATCTAACATGTGTACCTAGCTTTAGGATCAGGTAAATCGGTAGAGATAAGGCTATAGGGGGAGAGGAGTTCTGGGTAGTTCGGGAGATAACATTTTCTTATATTAATTAAAGAGACTGTATTAAATTTTCGAATCGGAGAAATGTATTTTCTTCCATCATTCAGTTGAATAATTAACAAAAAAAACCTCTTGCAAGATCTGTTGTCTACACATTATTAAGGGTAGTACATATATTATCATGTTATTCTCTACAACCCTGTTTATTCAGGATGTAACAGCAGCAGCTAAATTGGTTACGCTCTCACTCGATAGATTTCACGTTTCACTCAAAATTCAAATCAAAGGTTAAAATCTTCAGCATCTTTGGACTGTTAATGCAGCCAGATCCCCAGGGGGGGGAAAGATCCATCACATCTAAACTTGTTAAAATTCTTAAGCTCCCAGAAGCAAGCGCTTCACAGGAATTCTAATAAAACGCTCCATTCTAGAACCTTTGGAAGCCAAGTGAGAAATTATTTTCATGCCTTTTCACAACAAGGTCCAAGATCTGCGAGGAAAGTCAAGCCATTAAGTATAGACTTGGATATTTCTCACAAGGATTTTTTTTTTTTTTAATAACCAATTTAAAATAATGCACAGATTTCTCAGACCTTACATTTTTCCAAACTGTTCCTCGGTTAAATAGGCAATAATTCTAATACAGCCAAAGCTTTTTATTTAGTTTTTTTTTTTTTTCGGTTCCAAAAACCTGAAGAGAACCTATCAATTTCCCAGAAGCCTCAAGCGTCCGAACGGCTCCCCTAGACGGATAATACTACAAACCAGAATTCTTGTTCGGCCATTGTTTGTCTTTTTTTTTTTTAAAAAAGCCAAATTTTTAAAAGTTGAATCAACAGTATCAACGGGCAGTACGGTGGCTCAGTGGTTAGCAATGACGCCTTGCAGCGCTGGAGTCCTGAGTTCGATTCCACCCTTGGACACATCTGTAAAGAGTTTGTATGTTCTCCCCGTGCTTGCGTGGGTTTCCTCCGGGCACTCCTGGTTTCCCCCACAATCATAAAGACATACTGACTATAATTGTATGTGTACATAACGGATTAGATTGTAAGCTCTTCATGGCAGGGCCTGATCTAATGTAACATGTAAATTAAATCGCTACGGAAGATATTGGCGCTATATAAATCCACAATAATAATAATGAATGGTCAGGGTTTGGCCACACTACTAATTTTTAAGTAGCCCAATCCCGAATGCAATCTGATCGTGCTCTTAAAAGCCCACACTATGGTGGCCCAAGATGAGGCCACACTAGTGCGCTGCGCATGGATCCTCATTTTTTTTTGCACACTGTTTACAGTGTGGACTTTTTTACCTTTCGCTAGCCAATCAGCATGGGTCAGAGTATCTATACTCTCTATGCATCATAAAAAACAAAGAATTAAAAATAATCTTAATAACTTGTTTGGAATCAGACCAGACCAGGTGACCAAACTGTAACGCGCCGCCATGCATTTCTGACATGTCAAACGGATCGCAAAACGCAATTAATGAAATTATGTGCCTAGCCCTAACTCTCCTTCTATCTAAGTCCTAACAGTATCTAATGGGGTATTAACAAAAATATGGAGCGTGGATTGATTTGCTCTGATGTTTTCATTACCAGACCTGTACTAAGATCAGGTTCACTTCATTATCCTCCCCCTGCAGCTCTGTACTCTGTTTTTTCTATAAGTTGTAACTATTACAGTTGTAATATTGAGAAATACTTACACAGGGCTGTGCTTATATCAGGTTCTACTTCATTATCCTCCCCTGCGCTCTGTACTATGTTTTTCTATAAGTGTAACTATTAAGTTGTGATATTGAGAAATACCATTACACAGAGCTGTGATAAGATCAGGGTCACTTCATTATCCTCCCCCTGCAGCTCTGTACTATGTTATTTCTATAAGTGTAACTATTAAGTTGTAATATTGAGAATACATTACACAGGCTGTGCTATATCAGGTTCACTTCATTATCCTCCCCCCTGCACTCTGTACTATGTTATTTCTATAAGTGTAACTATTAAAGTTGTGATACTGAGAAATACATTACACAGAGCTGTGATAAGATCAGGGTCACTTCATTATCCTCCCCCCCCTGCAGCTCTGTACTATGTTATTTCTATAAGTGTACTATTACAGTTGTGATATTGAGAATACTTACACAGAGCTGTGATAAGATCAGATCACTTCATTATCCTCCCCTGCAGCTCTGTACTATGTTATTTCTATAAGTGTAACTATTACAGTTGTGATATTGAGAAATACTTCACGAGCTGTGATAAGATCAGGGTCACTTCATTATCCTCCCCCTGCAGCTCTGTACTATGTATTTCTATAAGTAATATTAAAGTTGTAATATTGGAGATAATTCACAGGCTGTGCTAAATATCAGGTTCACATTCATATCTCCCCCTCAGCTCTGTACTATGTTATTTCTATAGTGGTACATTAAATTGTGAATTGAGAATAATTACACAATGAGCTGTGAAAGATCACGGGTCACTTCATTATCCCTATCCTCCCCCTGCAGCTCTGTACTATGTTTATTTCTATGAAGTGTAACTATTCAGTTGATATTGAGAAATACATTACACAGGCTGTGATAAAGATCAGATCCTTCATTATCCTCCCCCTGCAGCTCTGTACTTATGTTTTTCTATAAGTGTAACTCTTACAGTTGTGATATTGAAGAATACATTACCAGAGCTGTGATAGATCAGGGTCCACTTCATTATCCTCCCCCTGCAGCTTCTGTACTATGTTCTTTCTATACAGTTAACTATTAAGTGTAATATTGAGAATACATTACCAGAGCTGTGAAATATCAGGGTCGAATTCATTATCCTCCCCTGCAGCTCTGTACTATGTTTATTTCTATGTGTAAACTATTACAGTTGTGATATTGAGAATACATTACAAGAGCTTGATAAGATCAGGGTCACTTCATTATCCTCCACCCTTCAGCCTCTGTACTATGTTATTTCTATAAGTGTAACTATTAAGTTGTGATATTGAGAAATCATACACAGAGCTGTGATAGATCAGGTCACTTCATTACCTCCCTCTCCATGAACTGAAAATATTATGGAATTTAAGATATGCAGGTAGAATGCAAACTTTTTATAGAATATATGGACAGATCAGAAGCGACATCAGTTTGACAACAGAGATGGACCGAACCTCGAACCCGAGCTGAACCTGAACTTTGATAGTTTTGACAAACTCAAATTTTTTTAGTACTTCCAAAACTACAAACTAGTTTTGGTTTTCCGAACTCGCAGACGTATTTTAAAAAATCCAGAACTGCAGGGGGAGGATAATTGAAGTGAATATGATCTTGCACAGCTCTGTGTAATGTATTTCTCTATAGCATGATGAAATACATGGGGAGGAGACACCTTACTATAGGATAAATCCAATGGGAGAGGACACCTTACTATAGGATGAAATCCAATGGGAGGAACTCCTTACTATAGGATGAAATCCAGTGGAGGAGACTCCTTACTATAGGATGAAATCCAGTGGGATGAGACTCCTTACTATAGGATGAAATCCAGTTGGAGGAGACTCCTTACTATAGGATGAAATCCAGTGGGAGGAAACTCCTTACTATATTATGAAATCCAATAGGAGGAGACTCCCTACTATATGAGGAAATCCAATGGGAGGAGACTTCCTATTATAAGATGAAATCCAATGGGAGGAGACTCCTTTTCTATAAATGAAATCCATGGGAGGAACTCCTTACTATAGGATGAAATCCTTGGGATGTAGACTCCTTACTATAGGATGAAATCCAGTGGGAGGAAACTCCTTACTATAGGATGAAATCCAGTCATAGGAGACTCCTAACCATAGGATGAAATCTGGTATGAGAAACTCATTACTATATGATAAATCTATGGGAGAAGATTCCTTACAATATTATGAAATCCAGCGGGAGGAGACTCCTTACTATAGAATGAAATCCAGTGGGGTGAGACTCTTTACTATAGAGGAAATCAATTGAAAGAGACTCCTTTACTATAGGATAATATCCAGTGGGGATACTCCTTACTGTATGATGAAATCCAGTCGGAGGAAACTCATTACTATATGATGAAATCTAGTGGGAGGAGAGTCATTACAATATTATTAAATCCATCGGGAGGAGACTTAATATAGAATAAAATCCAGTTGGAGAGACTCCTTACTATAGGATAAAATTCAGTGGGAGGAGACTCCTTATTATATGATGAAATCCAGTGGGAGAAACTCTTTTACTATAGAATGAAATTCATGGAGGAGACACTTATATAGGATAAATCCAGCTGGGAACTCCTTACTATGATGAAATCCAGTGGGATTAACTCTTTACTATAGGATGAATTCAATGGGAGGAGACTACTTACTATAGATGAAATCCAGCGGGAGAAGACTCCTTACTATATATGAAATCCAATAGGAGGAGACTCCCTACTAGAGATGAAATCCAATTGGGGATTCACCCTATTATAAATGAAATCCAGTGGGAGAGACTCTTTACGATAGGATGATGTTCCAGTGGGAGGAGGCTCCTTATAATAATAAAATCCAGTAGGTGGGAGACTGTTTACTATGAGAATGAAATATCATGGCAAGGAACGCCTTACTATAGGAGAAATCCAATTGAAGAGACTCTTTACTATAGGATAATTCCAGTGGGAGAGACTCCTTACTATGGATGAAATCCGCAGGAAGAGACTCCTTACTATAGATGAAATCCGTGGGAGGAAACTCCTTCACTATAGTGATGAAATCCCAGTGGGAGGAGACTCCTTACTATAGGATGATAACCAGTGGAGAACTCTTTACTATAGGATGAATCCATGGGAGGAGACCTAAAATAGGAAAATCCAGTGGAGGAGACTCCTTACTATAGATGAATCCAGTGGGGAACTCCTTAATAGATGAATCAGTGGGAGGAGACGCTTACTATATGAGAAATCCAGTGGGGAGACTCCTTACAATATGATGAAATCCAGTGGGAGGAGACTCCTTAGTATAGATGCAAATCCAGTGGAAGGAGACTCCTTCTATAGGATGAAATCTCAGTGGGAGGAGACACCTACTATAGGATAAATCCTGGGAGGCACTTTACTATAGGATAAATCCTGTGGGAGGAGACCCGTTACTATAGGATAAAATCCAGTGGAGGAGACACTTACTATGGATAAAATCCTGGTTGGAGGAGACACCTTACTATAGGATAAAATCCAGTGGGAGGAACTCCTTAAATAGGATTAAATCCAGTGGGAGAGACTCCTTACTATAGGAAGAGGGGTCTTACTATAGGATGAATTCAGTTCATCCTTCAGGTTACTTCATTAGTCATTGGTTGTGACATCATACATTACAGCTTTACTGGTTTAACCTAGAAAAGAAATGAGCTTGCTAGTTTCTAATCGGGCTCATTAATTAGTTTTTTGGGCAGTGTGAGCATAATGATCTTAGGATTTTGGGGGTTACTCGGAATATGAAATTCATTTTGGGGTAGAAATTACTCTTTAAGCCAGTAAATAGCTGATGTGAAATTGTCTCTGCTGGGTAGACAAAATAGACCTAGAAGATCACCTGAGGAAGGGCAAGGTCCCCGAAACGTTGTGATACTCTTTTTTGGAGTGCGACCCTCGTATCATGTGGTAAAATTATACATGGTGATTCTTATTGTTAAAGGAGAACTAAATTAAAATTTTTCAATCCTAATATAAAAGCTTTTCTTCTTCCCAGCATCCAGTCTCTTTCTTCGCAGATAGTGAGTGCCACATAAATCAATTTGCGATACGATTGTAAAAATTTAGAGATAATTGCACATGTTTTTTGTCACCAAAATTACAGCCTTTTCAATTGTGGCTTTAAAGACGTGCAAAAGGTTCAACTTACCTCTCCATTACCCAATGCAATAACTGTCACAAAGTAGTTACTACATCACAGAACAAGTGCAGGTCAGTTGCGATCACAGAATTATTGTATCTCCCCCCAAAGTATCTAAATGTACCTGTAATAATTGTTGTTTCTCTATTGTCACAACACATAAATGCCATTTTTTTAGGAACACACAGCCCAAGAAGGCAAAGGTTCAATCACAATTCCTCCTACTTTTTATGTTTCTAGCAAAAGATAAAGATTCTACATATACTAATATTCCACCTAGAAGCATTTTTAACTGAAATGTTAATATTCTGTTTCTTACATCCATGCTAGCAAGAAAAAAACTGCATGAAAAGCAAATTAATTTATGATTGTTAGGGACAGGAGCATGTGTAATGTTTTAGAGGGAGGATCTCTGAGCTATAACATTATTGGCTGTAATCTTCCAAAAAGCAAGGTCTGCATCTTATTGTCAAGTGTACTGCGTACAATTAGCTGGGTGTACCCAGCTAAGGTGGATTATGGAGCTGACCCAGAGGTTAGTTTCATAAATCACCCAGCTTCCACAGCAAAGGAAGAGGTAAGACACAGCATTATGAATGTGCTCTTTCTATTGTGGCAATGTTATCTGGAGTCTTTAGTTCCCCTTTAAGTTGATCCTGAAGACCAACACAACTACGCAGGGATTAGTATCCCCAATTCCCTAGAAATTCTTATGCGTTTTTCAAAGTGAGTCCTTAACTTGCACATAACCGATAAATGATATTTCCTACGTATTGTATATAAAAGGATAGGTTTTCGAGTTTCTTTGTATTCGCATCTTTTTGTAAAGAAGTTTTGTCCAATTCTCTGTTATATTTATATATAACTTCAAATACGGGGAGAAAAATCTATTTAGAAACACGCTTGCTTTCAGATTGACCTTGTCTGTGTTCACATTTCCCCTTTACCAAGGTTCACAGAGTAGCAATGTTTGATCTTCCAGGGTAATTATTACCTTCCTATCTCCTTACCGTTTTATTAAACTATTTATTAAAACAAAACAACAATGAGTGAAGTATTTATGCCATCATGTTAATTCCTTGTCCACTTATTTGAATTCCCATTAACACAGATGTACATTACATTCCTCTGAAAAATTCCTTTCTCTGCACCGAAGGAACATTCACAAACTGCTGTCTTGATACATAGATACAAGGGTGACTTTCCTTTTAAAAATTCCTTTTAATGTTCTTCTAACCTTTCAGCTGATGCTTTTAATCCCCCCCTTTATTTTAAAGCGCATCACAGTCCGTTTAGAATCCTTACTCTTCAACGTGGAGGGTGCTCAGCACTTGAGATTTTCAAATGAAAGATTATGGGTTCCTGATAGAAACAGAAGGTCAGAATGAAACATCCTTGTTCTTATTTTTCTGATAATGAGGAACACAAATGGAATAGGGATAGACGTTACTAAGAAAATATACAAAAATTAGATTTCTCAAGATGATATGCCTGGTTCCTTATTTTGAACGAAATGTGAAAAGTACAATCACAGGAATGTGGAATGTTATAATATTTGTAATAATGTTATAATAAGTCATTGCCCTGTTTATTAACTATAGATTTTACCATTTAATAATTTACTTTATATCCTTCCCCCAGGGGCTAAAATGCTATTTATAAGTGGGAGGGAGATCAGGGGAAAGTCTTCAATTGAATTTTCGGGCATACTCCCAGCTGGCGTAGCAAACTATCAAATTTTCCTTTGAAATGTTGTATGGACAAAAGGCATTATGGGGGAAGAAAAACAGTAAAGTATAGCAGAAACAAGGCCAATTAGTATTTGAAATAAGGACAGTGTCCATTGGCAAAATAGAAGTTCAAACTGTAACACTATAATCAATTTATCTGACTTCTGATAAAATATATTACCACTTCGATTTCTTATGTAGCCAAATATATACTTTGTGTGTAGTCAGTAAAATGTACAGCAGTCCTGCAGTTATTTCCGAGCCCCAACACCTTCCTAGAACAGGGAGATACAATTCAACTGTTTCTCTCCTTGCCTTCCTGAAGAATCGGACTGAGCATGCCTGAGCCACAGGATTGAGAGGAGGAGGGGAGATTAGAAGTGACAAGAATTCATACAGGTGTATCTATAGTTAAAAATTACTTAGCAAACAAGAACTATTCTGTCTTGCAGTTTATTGCATAAGTTACACTATCTCAACAAATATAGACAACATCCAAATAGACAATAAAAGAAAATAAAAGTAAAGTGTTTTTGCAGATTTATATATTGTGAACAGACCAAGTTGCCCAAGTTGAAGTATAAAGGCATTAAACCACATGGGGCGGATTACCGAAGACCACATAGCTGCCGGCAATTTATATAGCAGTTACAGCTCTGGGTTATTGCAAGGTGAAACACTCTATAAACAGGCTGCTAAAAATCTGAGAATAACGTTGGTTGGGCAGGGGAGCCCTAAACTACAGAAAAGTTTTTTTATGCTAGATGATGGCCAGCCAGGAAGGGATCTGGAGATAGGGAGGGATCTGGAAGTAGGAGAGAGGGTGGGAAAGGGCTCCCCTGCACATGCCATTGTCCCTCAGAGGACAGGGAGGAGCAGAAACCTTTTACCAAGACAAGACCAGCTCCTACTCTTCACTTTCCTGGACTTTGGACAGTCACAGCAGGAGAACTATAAGGTGCAGAGATGTAAGGTAAACTACACAGTGGGGCCAGTAGTGGGTTACATTTTAGTTTGGGGATGGACATGTCTTTAACTCCACCTTCTTTTGTACCTCTCCCGGTAAACTTGATAATAGGGGGAATATTTGAAAACTGTGAAATGGTAGTTCCTGGTGCTAACTATTGTAGTTAGTAATTACCAAAGAATAAAATTATAAGACAATTAATTAATATTAACATGGACGCTATTTTAGGCAGCAATGAATAAACTAGCAAGTTCAAAAAAAAACGAAATCCAATATGACCAAATTGAATTGGAATTTTTTTTTTCTAATTTTCTATGTATTTTTTTTGTGTTTTTATAGCTCGCGGAACTCCTCTGTTATATTTTATAATTTACAGTAGGAGGAAACTGTGTAATCAACTAGTCTTAAAATTATAACTGATTGCTTATGTATAAATGCTAGAAATATGGCACTTTCTGAAATGGTAAAAATTACCCCACAAGGGTAGATCCTTTTTATGTTGTCTGTGTTGTTTTATTTGCTCACTTTAGTATAACCTTTGTATTACAAGGAATTACCCAGCTCCCCTACTGTCCATTAAGTGGTTTGTCTCCATACAGTCGTAGAACTCCTCTGTGATCTCGACTTCCTTCTACATGTACACTAGGAGATCCATAATCCTTTGATAATATGATGTTTTTATAATGTTATTATACTGTTGTTTTTTTTTCCTTTTGAGTGTAATTAGAATCCAAAGACACAGCAAATTGTAATCCTTTTTCTAATCACTAAGCAGAAACAATTTGAATAAATGTGCAGTGTTAAACCGCAGGATATCAGCCTATACAGAATATTAGTTTCCAAGTGCAGGACTCTAGATTAAACATAACACCCCCCGTATGAATGGAATTTACTGAATTTATTAGTAATCTTGACACATTCCTTATTGTAAGGTTGAGGCGATCTGGACTTTATTACTCTAGTAGCTAGACTAAAGGGTAAATAGAGACGGTTTGGGTGGGATTAGTCGCTATATTTATTCAGTCCTGTATTTAAACTTTTTATAGAATTTCATTATTTACATTTCTAATGCAAATAACATGGGCTTTCATGTAAAAAATAAAACATTTTATCCCTCGTTTCACAAAAGGAGAACTAATTCATTTTAAAAAATCCTTATATAAAGGCTTTTCTCCCCAGAATACCTATACAGTACATTTGTAAAATTCTTTAATATTACAAAATAGATTCTGTAACTAAAAAGGTTTCCATGATGTTGCCAGTGTAACTCACAGTCTTGTGAGCATGTGCAACTATTGCCACACCCCCTGACTAGAGATGGACTGAACGACCCGAACCCAAGTTCAACTCAAACACTTTAGAACTTCCAAACTACAAACTAGTTTGGTTTCCTAACCCGTGATTTTTTGAGAAAATCTTCGAACATTCGACGGATTTTTTGGCAGTTTGGTAAAGCTCGAATGTTCAAATTAGAAAATCCTCGAATGTTTGAGTATTCTCATATTCGTCCAATCATATTTGAATAAGGTATTCAAATATGATTGGTTAATGATTGCAAGCTTTGAAATATTAACCAATTACAATTGGATTTGGTCCCTCAGCAAACCTAGAACTCAGAAGTCATCAGAGTGGTGGCAGAGGAAAGAAGATGGAGAAAGAAGACTTTGGGATCAAGAGGTCGGCAACACCAGCAACGTTGATGCAGCAGAGTTTATGTCGTAGGCTATCTCTGTGAAAAAAGAGGATGCCAAAGATCTAAAAAGGTTATTTTTAGGACCAGGTTTCGAGCTGCTGTTATTAGATCCACAAGGGCTATTCTAAGAGCCTATGGGGGGTCCTGGCTTTGACTGCAGGACCTCCAACAAGGGCACTTGTCAGTGCCTTTGGGGGGTACCGGTTTCGAGTTTTGGGGCCCCTTATGCCCCAAAAGGCCCTTCCCAGGACCACAATGGTCCTTCTAAGAGCCTGGGAGGGGTCTGGGTTGACCGAGGGACCCCTGAACATCTGGCCGCGGGATTTTCGGCTGTTTAGTAATCCTCGAATGGCCAAATCGAGAAACCTCACGAAAGATATCAATATAGATCTAACTAGCTTAGAAACATTGGACTTGAAGTTTAGTTCTTGAAGACGTTTCACTAGTCATCCGACTGGATCTCTCAATTCAGAATGACTTGTACAAGAATCAATAAATACGGAATTTGTCCTAGTTAGTTTTTAATGGCAAAGGGACAGGAACATCCATATAACAGCAATGGGACAGGGACCTCCATATAACAGCAAGGGTCAGGGACCTCCATATACACAAGGGGTCAGGGACCTCCATATACAGCAAAGGTCAGGGATCTCCATATAACAGCAAGGGTCAGGACCTCCATATAACAGCAAGGGTCAGGGACTCCATATAACAGCAAGGGGTCAGGGACCTTCATATAACAGCAATGGGACGGGACCTCCATATAACAGCAAGGGCAGGGACCTCCATATAACGCAAGGGTCAGGACCTCATATAACAGCAATGGGACAGGGACCTCCATATAACAGCAAAGGTCAGGGACCTCCATATAACAAAGGGCATGGACCTCCATATAACACAAGGGGTCAGGGACCTCCATATACTCACCAGTGTCAGGGACCTCCATATAACAGCAAAGGGTCAGGGACCTCCATATAACAGCAAGGGGCAGGGACCTTCATATAACAGCAAGGGTCATGACCTTCATATAACAGCATGGGACGACCTCCCATATAACAGCAAGGGGTCAGGGCCTCCTATAACAGCAATGGAACAGGACCTCCTATAACAGCAATGGGACAGGACCTCCATATACAGCATGGGACAGGACCTCCATATAACAGCAATGGCAAGGACCTCCATATAACAGCAATGGACAGGACCTCCGTATCACACAGCAGGTTAAGGGATCTCCATATAACATCAAGGGGTCAGGGACTCCATATAACATGAAGGGGTACGGGACCTCCATATAACAGCAAGGGGTCAGGGACCTCCACAAACGCAAGTTTGTCAGGGACCCTCCTATATCAGCAATATGTCAGGGGGGTGATCTCGTGTCAGGTCATAAACAGCAAGGGGTCATGGAACTCAGTATACAACAAGGAGTCATGGCCTCCATATAACACCAAAGGTCAAGGGACCTCTCATATAACACAAGGGGTCATGGAACTCATACTTAGCACACTCTGTGTAATTTCATTTTCATAGTTTTACCTATCTGAAAGGAAACCTTTTACAAATTAATCTGGTTTCCACATTTTTTGTTAATATATCCCCAGTAAGCACTGACACTGGGACTTTGCTAATCATATGTGTTGTGTTCCGTTTCGGAACACAAATTATTACCATTTTTTAAAATCCACTGGTAGACACCTTACTATAGGATGATATCCAGTAGGAGGGACTCCCTTACTATATAGGATAAATCCGTGGGAGGAGACTCTTACTATAGGATATATCCAGTGGGGAGAACCCTTACTATAGGATGATAATCCAGTGGAGGAGATCTCCTTACTATAGGATGAGATCCAGTGGGAGGGACTCCTTACTATAAGGATGAGATCCAGTGGGAGGAGACTCCTTACTTAGGGATGAGATCCAGTGGGGGGGACTCCTTACTATAGGATGATATCCAGTGGGAGGACTCCTTATATAGGAGATCCGTGGGAGGAGACCTTACTTAGGATAGATCCAGTGGGAGGGCTCCTTAACTATAGTGATGATATCCAGTGGGAGGGACTCCTTACTATAGGATTGATATCCAGTGGGAGGGCTCCTTACTATAGGATGAGATCCGTGGGAGGAGACTCCTTTACTCATCAGGAATAGGAAGATCTCCAGTGGGAGGAGACTCCTGCTATAGGATGAATCCAGTGGGAGGAGACTCCTTACTATAGGATGAGATCCGTGGAGAAGACTCCTTACTATAGGATGAGATCCAGTGGGAGAGACTCCTACTATAGGATGAATCCTGGGAGGAGACTCCTTACTATGGATGAGATCCTGGGAGGATACTCCTACTATAGGATGAGATCCAGTTTTCATCTTATACTATATGAAGAAGTTAGAGAAAACGTGATAAAATCTACTACTGTATGTACAAAAGACAGGGGAAAAAAACAAACAAGGGAAATAAAACAAGCAAAAGTCCCGTGGCCCGATGTTTGGTGGCTCAACCCGGGACCCCCTCATGGGTCCTTCCCAATTCTCAGCCGGCGACATTAACTCTGCTGATGTCCCCAACATCGGTTGATGCCAATGCGGCCGCCGGTGACACCACTGGCGGTGGCAACATCAACATCATGGTGTTGCCTGTGTCCTTTTTCTTCTGCCATCACTGTGATGACTTCTGTGCTCCACGAGCTTTGCTGAAAGACCAAATCCAATTGTGATTGGTTAATATTTCAATGCTTGCAATCATAGGATCACACATTAACCCAATCATATTTGAATTTTATTATTCAAAAGCAAAGAAAGAAGAGGTTGATGTCGCCAGCCCCAGCAGTGTCCACTGGTTGACTGTCGTGACATCACCTACCCCATGTTGGCGTCATCAGCGGAGTTGGTGTCGCTGGCTGAGAAGAAAGAAGAAGACTTCGCATCAAGACGCTGGCAACACTGGCGGCATTGATGTTGCCATCAGCGGCGGGGTCACTGGCGGCAGCAGTGACATTGCCTAATCGACATCATGAGAAAATGGGGGTCCTGGTTTCAAACTGTAGGACACCCAACAAAGGCACTTGTCAGTGCCGGGGAGGGGGTGTCCCAGTTTGAGCTGTGGGCTCCTTAAGCCCTTAAGGGCCCTTGTTTACTGTTAGAATGGAGACAGTATATTTAAATATCTGGTTATTAATATATTTAGCACTTTATTAAATATATCAATTGGGATTGGAGGCAAATAGCCAACAGTATTTTTGTTATAAGGGTAGACATGACCTTGAAGCTCCCAGTTTGGCAGCTATTGCCATGATAGATAAGGGCCACCATGACTTTTGAACTTGAGAGCTTGAGCTCAGAAATCCTCTGTGAGTATCGATCGTTATTGTACATAAATGTCATGTTCGGGTCTTACAGTATGCTACCCCTGTAATTAACATTAATTAGACATCCCTAAATCACATAGACCGATAGTTCAGTCTATCAGTCGATTGGGCCAAAATATTTGCATGTTTTTTCATCCAAGACCAACCGCTCCTTAAGACGATTCTGACAAAAATACGATCAGACATGTCCGAAAACTACGGGCGTCAGTTTGTTTGATTGCGGCAAATTGTCGGCATCGGACACTTTTGCTGTGACAGACATCCTTCCTCTGGTCAGGATAGACAGATCTAACAGTGTGTTACCTAGCTTTAGGGATCAGGTAAGATCGGGAGAGATAAGCTATAGGGGAGAGTAGAGTTCTGGGTAGTTCGGGAGATATAACATTTTCGTTATATTAATTAAAGAGACTGTATTAAATTTTCGAATCGGAGAAATGTATTTTCTTCATCATTCATTGAGATATTAACAAAAACCTCTTTGCAAGATCTGTTGTCTACACATTAATTAAGGGTTAGTACATATTATTATCATGTTATTTCTACAAACCCTGTTTATTCAGGATGTAACAGCAGCAGCTAAATTGGTTACGCTCTCACTCGTAGTTTCAACGTTTCACTCAAAATTCAAATCAAAGGTTAAAATCTTCACATCTTTGGATTGTATATGCAGCCATGATCCCCAGGGGGGGAGAAAGATCCATTACATCTAAACTTGTTAAAATTCTTAAGCTCCCAGAGCAAGCGCTTCACAGGAATTCTAATAAAACGCTCCATTTAGAACCTTGGAAGCCAAGTGAGAAATTATTTTCATGCCTTTTCACAACAAGGTCAAGATCTGCGAGGAATTCAAGCCATTAAGTATAGACTTGGATATTTCTCACAAGGATTTTTTTTTTTTTATAATAACCAATTTAAAATAATGCACAGATTTCAAGACCTTACATTTTTCCAAACTGTTTCCTCGGTTAAATAGGCAATAATTCTAATACAGCCACAAGCTTTTTATTTTAGTTTTTTTTTTTTTTCGGTCTCAAAAACCTGAAGAGAACCTATCAATTTCCCAGAAGCCCCAAGCGTCCGAACGGCTCCCCTAGACGGATTAATAATACAAACCAGAATCTTGTTCGGCCATTTTTTTGCTTTTTTTTTTAAAAAGCCAAATTTTAAAAGTTGAATCAACAGTATCAACGGGCAGTACGGTGGCTCAGTGGTTAGCAATGACGCCTTGCAGCGCTGGAGTCCTGAGTTCCGATTCCACCCTGTGACCATCGTAAAGAGTTTGTATGTTCTCCCCGTGCTTTGCGTGGGTTTCCTCCGGGCACTCTGGTTTCCCCCACAATCATAAAGACATACTACATAAGTTGTATGTGTACATAACGGATTAGATTGTAAGCTCTTCATGCAGGGCCGATCTAAATGTATACATGTAATTGTAACGCTACGGAAGATATTGGCGCTATATAATCCACATAATAATAATGAATGGTCAGGTGTTTGGCCACACTACTATTTTTAAGCCCAATCCCGAATGCAATCTGATCGTGCTCCTAAAAGCCCACACAGTGGTTGGCCCAAATAGATGAGGCCACACTAGTGCGCTGCGCATGTGATCCTCTTTTTTTTTGCACACGTGTTACAGTGTGGACTTTTTTATGCCTTTCGCTAGCCATCAGCATGGTCAGAGTATCTAACTCTATGCACATCATAAAAAACAAAGAATTAAAAATAAATCTTAATAACTTGTTTGGATCAACCAGACCAGGTGACAAACTGTAACCGCGCCGCCATGCATTTCTGACATGGCAAACGGATCGCAAAACGCAATTAAGAAATTATGTGCCTAGCCCTAACTCTCCTTCTACTAAGTCCTACATACTTAATTGGGGTATTAACAAAATATGGAGCTGGATTGATTTGCTCTGATGTTTTCATTACCAGACCTGTACTAAGATCAGTTCACTTCATTATCCTCCCCCTGCAGCTCTGTACTCTGTTTTTCTATAATTGTAACTATTACAGTTGTAATATTGAGAAATACATGTACACAGGGCTGTGCTTATATCAGGTTCACTTCATTATCCTCCCCCTGCAGCTCTGTACTATGTTATTTTATAAGTGTAACTATTAAGTTTGTGATATTGAGAAATACATTACACAGAGCTGTGATAAGATCAGGGTCACTTCATACCCTCCCCCTGCAGCTCTGTACTATGTTATTCTATAAGTGTAACATTAAGTTGTAATATTGAGAATACATTACCAGGCTGTGCTAATATCAGGTTCACTTCATTATCCTCCCCCCTGCACTCTGTACTATGTTATTTCTATAAGTGTAACTATTAAGTTGTGATACTGAGAAATACATTCACAGAGCTGTGATAATAATCAGGGTCACTTCATTATCCTCCCCCCCCTGCAGCTCTGTACTATGTTATTTCTATAAGTGTACATTACAGTTTGATATTGAGAATACTTACACAGAGCTGTGATAAGATCAGGATCACTTCATATCCTCCCCTGCAGCTCTGTACTATGTTATTTTCTAAAGTGTAACTATTACATTGTGATATTGAGAATACTACACCAGAGCTGTGATAAGATCAGTCACTTCATTATCCTCCCCCTGCAGCTCTGACTTGTTATTTCATAATGTACTATTAAAGTTGTAATATTGGAATCATTAACAGGGCTGTGCTAATATCAGGTTCACTTCATTATCCTCCCCCTGCAGCTCTGTACTATGTTATTTCTATAGTGTAATATTAATTGTGATGTGCTAGAATACTTAGCCAATAGATCACAGAGTGGGATAAGATCAGGGTCACTTCATTATCCTATCCTCCCCCTGCAGCTCTGTACTATGTTATTTCTATAAGTGTAACTATACAGTTGTGATATGAGAAATACATTACCACGCTGGTGATAAAGATCATGATCACTTCATTATCCTCCCCCTGCAGCTCTGTACTGTTTTTCTATAAGTGTAACTATACAGTTGTGGATATTGAAATACATTACACAGAGCTGTGATAGATCAGGGTCAACTTCATTATCCTCCCCCTGCAGCTTCTGTACTTGTATTTCTATCAGTGTAAACTATTAAAGTTGTAATATTGAGAATACATTACACAGAGCTGTGAGATCAGGGTCAATTCATTATCCTCCCCTCCAGCTCTGTACTATGTTTATTTCTATAAGTGTAACTATTACAGTTGTGATATTGAGAATACATTACACACAGCTTGATAAGATCAGGGTCACTTCATTATCCTCCCCCTTCAGCTCTGTACTATGTTATTTCTATAAGTGTAACTATTAAAGTTGTGATATTGAGAATACATACACAGAGCTGTGATAATCAGGTTCACTTCATTATCCTCCCTCTCCGAACTGAAAATATTAATTGGTAATGTTAAGAGTATGCAGGTTAGAATGCAAACTTTTTAGAATATATGGACAGATCAGAAGCGACATCGTTGACAACAGAGATGGACCGAACCTCGAACCCGAGCTGAACCTGAACTTTGATAGTTTTGACAAACTCAACTTTTTTTAGTACTTCCAAAACCTACAAACTATTTTGGTTTTCCGAACTCGCGACGTATTTTAAAAATCCAGAACTGCAGGGGAGGGATAATTGAAGTGAATATGATCTTAGCACAGCTCTGTGTAATGTATTTCTCTATAGCATGATGAATACATGGGAGGAGACACCTTACTATAGGATAAATCAATGGGGAGACACCTTACTATAGGATGAAATCCAATGGAGGACTCCTACTATAGGATGAAATCCAGTGGGAGAGACTCCTTACTATGGATGGAAATCCAGTGGGATGAGACTCCTTACTATAGGGATGAAATCCCATTTTGGAGGAGACTCCTTACTATAGGATGAAATTCCAGTGTGAGGAAACTCCTTACTATTATATGAAATCCAATAGGAGGAGACTCCCTACTATATGAGAAATCCAATGGGAGGAGACTTCCTATTATAAGAATGAAATCCATGGGAGGAGACTCCTTTTCTTCAAATGAAATCCAGGGAGGAGACTCTTACTAAGGATGAAATCCAGTGGGAGTAGACTCTTACTATAGGATGAAATCCAGTGGGAGGAACTCCTTACTATAGGATGAAATCCTCATAGGAGACTCCTAACCATAGGATGAAATCTGGTATGAGTGAAACTCATTACTATATGATGAAATCTAGTGGGAGAAGATTCCTCTACAATATTATGAAAATCCAGCGGGAGGACACTCCTTACTATAGAATGAAATCCATGGGGTGAGACTCTTTACTATAGGATGAAATCAATTGAAGAGACTCCTTAACTATAGGATATATCCAGTGGGGGATACTCCTTCTGTATTGATGAAATCCATCGGCGGAAACTCATTACTATATGAATGAAATCTAGTGGAGGAGGTCATTACTATTATTAATCCATCGGGGAGGAGACTTAATATAGAATAATCCAGTGGAGGAGACTCCTTACTATAGGATAAAATTCAGTGGGAGGAGACTCCTTATTATTGAATGAAATCCCAGTGGGAGTAAACTCTTACTATAGGATGAAATTCAATGGAGAGACTACTTACTATAGGATAAATCCAGCGTGGGAATACTCCTACAATATGATGAAATCCAGTGGGATAAACTCTTTACTATAGGTGAATTCAATGGAGGAGACTACTTACTATAGGATGAATCCAGCGGGAGAGACTCCTTACTATATATGAATCCAATAGGAGGAGACTCCCTCATAATGGATAAATCCAATGGAGGATACTTCCTATATATAAATGAAATCCAGTGGGAGAGACTCCTTACTATAGGATGATGTCCAGTGGGAGGAGGCTCCTTAATAATAATAAAATCCAGTAGGGGGGGAGACTGTTTACTATAGAATGAAATACAGTGGGAGGAGACCCTTACTATAGGCATGAAAATCCAATGAAAGAGACCTCTTTACTATAGGATATATCCATGGGACAGACTCCTTACTATAGGATGAAATCCAGCAGGAGAGACTCCTTACTATATGATGAAATCCGTGGGAGAGAACTCCTTACTAAAGGATGAAATCCAGTGGGAGGAGACCCCTTACATAGGATGATACCCAGTGGGGAGACCGCTTTACTATAGGATGATATCCATTGGGAGGAGACTCCTTAAAATAGGAAGAAATCCAGTTGGAGGAGACTCCTTACTATAAGATGAAATCCAGTGGGTGTGATACTCCTTACTATAGGATGAATTCAGTGTGGAGGAGACTGCTTACTATATGAGATGAATCCAGTGGGAGGAGACTCCTTACAATATGATGAAATCCAGGGAGAGACTCCTTAGTATCATGAGGAATCCTTGGAAGGAGACTCCTTACTATAGGATTAAACCAGTGGGAGGAGACACCTTACTATAGGATAAATCCGTGGGTGAGGAGACAACTTACTATAGGAATAAATCCTTGAGGAGAACCTACTATAGATAATCCAGTGAGAGGAGACACTTTACTATGGAAAAATCCTTGTGGGAGAGAGCACCTTACTATAGGATAAATCCAGTGGGAGGAGACTCCTTAAATAGGGATTAAATCCAGTGGGAGGGAGACTCCTTACTATAGGAAGAGGGGGTCTTACTATAGGATGGAATTCAGTCACTCCTTCAGGTTACTCATTAGTCATTGGTTGTGACCTCATACATTACAACAGCTTTGACTGGTTAACCTAGAAAAGAAATGAGCTTGCTAGTTTCTAATCGGGCTCATTAATTAGTTTTTTGGGCAGTGTGAGCATAATGATCTTAGGATTTTGGGGTTACTCGTGAATATGAAATATCATTTTTGGGGTTAGAATCTCTTTAAAGCCAGTAAATAGCTGATGTAAATTGTCTCTGCTGGTTAGACAAAATAGACCTGAGGAAGATCACCTGAGGAAGGGCAAGGTCCCCGAAACGTTGTGATACTTCTTTTTTGGAGTGCGACCCTCGTATTCATGTGTGAATGTGAATTATGACATTGTGATTCCTTATTGTTAAGGAGAACTAAAATTAAAATTTTTCAATCCTATAATAAAAGCTTTTTCTTCCCCGAACACCTATACATTTCTCCTAGTAGTGTGCAGCTCAGTGCAAGCGATAAATAAATTTAGAGTAATTGCACATGTTTTTTTGCACCAAAATTACACGCCTTTTCATTGTGGCTTTAAAGACGTGCAAAAGGTTGCAACTTACCTCTCCTACATTCCACAATGCATATAACTGTCACAAAGTAGTTACTACATCACAGAGACAAGTGCAGTCAGTTGTGATACGAGATTTATTGTATCTCCCCCAAAGTATCTAAATGTACCTGTAATAATTGTTGTTTCTCTATTGTCACAACACATAAATGCCATTTTTTAGGAACACACAGCCCAAGAAGGCAAAGGTTCAAATCACAATTCCTCCTACTTTTTGTTTCTAGCAAAATAAAGATCTACATATACTATATTCCACCTAGAAGCATTTTAACTGAAATGTTAATATTCGTTTCTTACATCCATGCTAGCAAGAATAACTGCATGAAAAGCAATTAATTTATATGTGTTAGGGACGGAGCATGTGTAATGTTTTAGAGGGAGATCTCTGAGCTATAACATTATGGCTGTAATCTTCCAAAAAGCAAGGCTGCATCTTATTGTCAAGTGTCTGCGTAGACAATTAGCTGGGTGTACCCAGCTAAGGTGGATTATGGGAGCTGACCCAGAGTTAGTTTCATAAATCACCCAGCTTCCACAGCAAAGGAAAGGTAAGACACAGCATTATGAATGTGCTCTTTCTATTGTGGCAATGTTATCTGGAGTCTTTAGTTCCCCTTTAAGTTGATCCTGAAGACCAAACACCAACTCCGCAGGGATTAGTATCCCCAATTCCCTAGAAATTCACTTATGCGTTTTTCAAGTGAGTCCTTAACTTGCACATACCCGATAAATGATATTTCCTACGTATGTAAAAAAGGATAGGTTTTCGAGTTTCTTTGTATTCGCATCTTTTTGTAAAGAAGTTTTGTCCAATCCTCTGTTATATTTATATATAACTTCAAAATCGGGGAGAAAATCTATTTAGAAACAGCGTTGCTTTCAGATTGACCTTGTCTGTGTTCACATTTCCCCTTTACCAAAGGTTCACAGAGTATGCAATGTTTGATCTCCAGGGTAATTATTACCTCCTATCTCCTTACCCTTTTATTAAACTTATTTATTAAAACCAAAAACAATGGAGTGAAGTATTTAGATGCCATCATGTTAATTCCTTGTCCACTTATTTGAATTCCCATTAACACAGATGTCATTACATTCCTCTGAAAATTCCTTTCTTCTGCACGAAGGAAATTCACAAACTGCTGTCTTGATACATAGATACAAGGTGACTTTCCTTTTAAAATTCCTTTAATGTTCTTCTAAACCTTTCAGCTGATGCTTTTAATCCCCCCCTTTATTTTAAAGCGCATCACAGTCCGTTTAGAATCCTTACTCTTCACGTGGAGGGTGCTCGAGCCACTTGAGATTTTCCAATGAAAGATTATGGGTTCCTGATAGAAAGAGAAGGTCAGAATGAAACATCCTTGTTCTTATTTTTCTGATAATGAGAACACAAATGGAATAGGGATAGACGTTACTAAGAAAATATACAAAAATTAATTTCTCAAGATAATATGCCTGGTTCCTTATTTTGAACGAAATGTGATAAGACATCACAGAATGTGGAATGTTATAATATTTGTATAATGTTATATAGTCATTGCCTGTTATTAACTATAGATTTTACCATTTAATAATTTACTTTATATCCTTCCCCCAGGGGCTTAATTCTAATTATAAGTGGGAGGGAGATCAGGGGAAAGTCTCATTTGAATTTTCGGGCATACTCCCAGCTGGCCTTAGCAAAACTATCAAATTTTCCTTTGAAATGTTGTATGGACAAAAGGCATTATGGGGGAAGAAAAACAGTAAAGTATAGCAAAACAAGGCCAATTAGTATTTGAAATAAGGACATTGTCCATTGGCAAAATAGAAGTTCAAACTGTAACACTATAATACAATTTCCTGACTTCTGATAAAATATATTTACCACTTCGATTTCTTATAGCCAATATATAACTTGTGTGTAGTCAGTAAATGTACAGCAGTCCTGCAGTTATTTCCGACCCCAACACCTTCCTAGAACAGGGAGATACAATTCAACTGTTTCTCTCCTTGCCTTCCTGAAGAATCGGACTGAGCATGCCTGAGCCACAGGATTGAGAAGGAGGAGGAGAATTAGAAGTGACAAATTCTACAGGTGTATCTATAGTTAAAAATTACTTAGCAAACAAGAAACATATTCTGTCTTGCAGTTTATTGCTATAGTTACACTATCTCAACAAATATAGACAACATCCAAATAGACAATAAAAGAAAATAAAAGTAAAAGTTTTTTTGCAGATTTATATATTGTGAACAGACCAAGTTGCCCAAGTTGAAGTATAAGGCATTAAACCACATGGGGCGGATTACCGAGAGACCCATAGCTGCCGGCAATTTAATATAGCAGTTACAGCTCTGGGTTAATTGCAAGGTGAAAACACTCTATTAAACAGGCTGCTAAAAATCTGAGAATAACGTTGGTGGGCAGGGGAGCCCTAAACTACAGAAAAGTGTTTTTTATGCTAGATGATGGCCAGCCAGGAAGGGATCTGGAGATAGGGAGGGATCTGGAAGTAGGGAAGAGAGGTTGGGAAAGGGCTCCCCTGCACATGCCATTGTCCTCTCACGAGGACAGAGGAGGCAGAAACCTTTCACAAGAAGGCAGCTCCTACTCTTCACTTTCCTGGACTTTGGACAGTCACAGCAGGAGAACTATAAGGTGCAGAGATGTAAGGTAAACTACACAGGTGGGGCCAGTAGTGGGTTACATTTTAGTTTGGGGGATGGACATGTCTTTAATCCACCTTCTTTTGTACCTCTCCCGGTAAACTTGATAATAGGGGGAATATTGAAACTGTGAAATGGTAGTTCCTGGTGCTAACTATTGTAGTTAGTATTACCAAAGATAAAATTATAAGACAATTAATTAATATTAACATGGACGCTATTTTAGGCAGCAATGAATGAAACTAGCAAGTTCAAAAAAAAACGAAATCCAATATGACCAAATTGAATTGGAATTTTTCTAATTTTCTATGTAATTTTTTTGTGTTTTTATATGCTCGCGGAACTCCTCTGTTATATTTATAATTTACAGTAGGAGGAACTGTGTAATCAACTAGTCTTAAAATTATAACTGATTGCTTATGTATAAATGCTAGAAATATGGCACTTTCTGAATGGTAAAAAATTACCCCACAAGGTAGATCCTGTTTATTTGTCTTTTGTTTTTATTTGCTCACTTTAGTATAACCCTTTGTATTACAAGGAATTACCCACTCCCCTACTGTCCATTAAGTGGTTTGTCTCCATACAGTCGTAGAACTCCTCTGTGATCTCGACTTCCTTCTAATGTACACTAGGAGATCCATAATCCTTTGTATATAGATGTTTTATAATGTTATTATACTGTTAGTTTTTTTTTTCCTTTTGAGTGTAATTAAGAATCCAAAGACACAGCAAATTGTAATCCTTTTTCTAATCACTAAGCAGAAACAATTTGAATAAATGTGCAGTGTTAAACAGCAGGATATCAGCCTATACAGAATATTAGTTTCCAAGTGCAGGACTCTAGATTAAACATAACACCCCCCGTATAATGGAATTTACTGAATTTATTAGTAATCTTGACACATTCCTTATTGTAAGGTTGAGGCGATCTGGACTTTATTACTCTAGTAGCTAGACTAAAGGGTAAATAGAGACGGTTTGGGTGGGATTAGGTCGCTATATTATTCAGTCCTGTATTTAAACTTTTTATAGAATTTCATTATTTATCATTTCTAATGCAAATATACATGGGCTTTCATGTAACAATAAAACATTTTATCCCTCGTTTCACAAAAGGAGAACTAATTCATTTTAAAAAATCCTATATATAAAAAGCTTTCTCCCCAGAATACCTATACAGTACATTGTAAAATTCTTTAATTTCAAAATAGATTCTGTAACTAAAAAGGTTTCCATGATGTTGCCAGTGTAACTCACAGTCTTGTGAGCATGTGCAACTATTGCCACACCCCCTGACTAGAGATGGACTGAACGAGCCTCGAACCCAGTTCGAACTCAAACACTTTAGAACTTCCAACTACAAACTAGTTTGGTTTTCAAACCGTGGGACTTTTTTGAGAATCTTCGAACATTCGAGGATTTTTGGCAGTTTGGTAAAGCTCGAATGTTCAAATTAGAAAATCCTCATGTTTTGAGTATTCTCATATTCGTCCAATCATATTGAATAAGGTATTCAAATATGATTGGTTAATGATTGCAGCTTTGAAATATTAACCAATTACAATTGGATTTGGTCCTTCAGCAAACCTAGAACTCAGTAGTCAGAGTGGTGCAGCGAGGAAAGAAGATGGAGAAAGAAGAACTTTGGGATCAAGAGGTCGGCAACACCAGCAACGTTGAGTCAGCAGATTTTATGTCGTAGGCTATCTCTTGTGAAAAAGAGATGCCAAAGATCTAAAAAGGTTATTTTTAGGACCAGGTTTCGAGCTGCTGTTATTAGATCCACAAGGCTCTTCTAAGAGCCTATGGGGGGTCCTGGCTTTGAGCTGCAGGACCTCCAACAAAGGCACTTGTCAGTGCCTTTGGGGGTACCGGTTTCGAGTTTTGGGGCCCCTTATGCCCCAAAAGGCCCTTCCCAGGACCACATGGTCCTTCTAAGAGCCTGGGAGGGGTCCTGGGTTGAACCAGGCCCCTGAACATCTGGCCGCGGGTTTTCGGCTGTTTAGAATCCTCGAATGGCCGAAATCGAGAAACCTCAAACGAAAGATGATTTTTTTTCAATTTTTTTATAGATCTAACTAGCTTAAACATTGGACTTGAAGTTTAGTTCTTGAGACGTTTCACTAGTCATCCCGACTGGATCTCTCAATTCGAATGACTTGTACAAGAATCAATAAATACGGAATTTGTCCTAGTTAGTTTTTAATGGCAAAGGGACAGAACATCCTATACAGCAATGGGACCAGGACCTCATAAACAGCAAAGGGTCAGGGACCTCCATATACAGCAAGGGGTCAGGGACCTCCATATAACAGCAAGGTCAGGGATCTCCATATAACAGCAAGGGGTCAGGGACCTCCATATAACACAAGGGGTCAATGCCTCCATATAACAGCAGGGGTCAGGGACCTTCATATAACCAATGGGACAGGGACCTCCATATAACAGCAAAGGGTCAGGGACCTCCATATAACAGCAAGGGTCAGGACCTTCATATAACAGCAATGGGACAGGGACCTCCTATAACAGCAAGGTCGGACCTCCATATAAACAGCAAGTCGGGACCTCCATATAACAGCAAGGGTCAGGGACCTCCATATAACAGCCAGGTGTCAGGGACCTCCATATCCAGCAAAGGGTCAGGGACCTCCATATAACAGCAAGGGTCGGGGACCATTCATATAACCGCAAAGGGTCAGGACCTCATATACAGCACATGGTACAGGGACCTCCCCTATAACAGCAGGGGTCAGGAGGGCCTCCTATAACAGCATGGAACCGGACCTCCAATAACAGCAATGGGACAGGGACCTCCATATAACAGCAATGGGAACAGGGACCTCCATATAACAGCATGGACAGGAACCTCCATATCAGCAATTGGACAGGGCCTCCGTATCACAGCAAGGGTTAAGGGATCTCCATATAACATCAAGGGGTCAGGGACCTCCATATAACAGTAGGGGTAAGGACCTCCCAATAACATCAAGGGGTCAGGGCCTCCACATAACAGCAATTTGTCGGGACCCTCCATATTCAGCAATATGTCAGGGACTATGCCTATAACAGCAAGGGTCATGGAACTCAGTATAACACAAGGAGTCGATGGGCTCCATATAACACCAAAGGTAGGGACCTCCTATAACAGCAAGGGGTCATGGAACTCAGTATAACACAGGAGTCATGGGCCTCCATATAACACCAAAGGTCAGGGAGGGCTCCTATAACACAAGGGATCGGGACCTCTATATAACAATAATCAGGACCTCTATATAACAGCAAGGAGTCAGGAAACTCTTGTTGATACGAACACATTGTTGTTCGAAAAGTGTCGCGCACAATATAACGCATGAAGTTTAAACTGCTCTTGGCTGTCCTCTCCATTCTTTGCTTCCATTTGATATACAGGTAAGCGCGTGTACTGGACAAAAATGGGGCATTTATATAACATGTCAGTGTGTGACTGGACTTGAGGACATTTTATATATCAAGATATGGTGTGTGTACATACAACATGTCATTTTATGTATACGGTCAATAGTGCTGGACATGCGTTTATTATACAAGTCAGTTTATGCTACTGAATATGGGCATTTATAATGTTCCAGTGATTTTACCAGTGTCGGTGTATCAACTATTTATCAGGGTCTGTGTCATGATTGCATTAGTGTGTGGGTGCCAATCATTTATCTGTGTCAATAATTTTACCAGTGTCTGAGTTCCACGATTGTTGTAATATAAGTGTTATTGTATTGGTGTGCAAAAGTGTGTCTGTTTAATATTTGTTCTATCTCTGTGTGTAAGCATGTTTGAGTAGGTCGTGTTATGAAGGCCCCAGAAATGTACCCGTATGGGGCCCAGAAAGGTCTGGTGGGGCCCTTGTAAAATAAAATACACAATACATTACATGCTATTTAGCATTGTAATAATATAAAATAACTTCTATTAATAAATTCTATTACAATATGTATATTAAGATCCTATAGTACTGGGATGTATAAACATCAGTACTGGTAAATTGTTCTCAACCACTCTTTGAGGGTCAAGATGATCTCTCAGTGTTGGATGATTTGTTTTTGAAATAAATCTCACTTTCCGTTCTCTCGTTCACGTCCCTCTTATACTGGCTGTCAGAATGTCGTCATTACCTGTTCTTACTGTAAAACTCTTCGCAGTCTACCAGACACTCTGTCTAACAATTTCACTCCCCATTTTCCAGCATCTAGAAGTTGTTAAGTTTCCAATTTTCTGTATCATTAGTATGCAAATTCTCCAAGTATATAATATAGATTATTTAGTTCTGCAGAGCAGAGAGACATATCTTAGGTAACTTTTGGTGCACCAGGGCCAGGGCAGATGCAGGGTCGTCTCTAGACTTTTGCCACCTGAAATAAAATTCCAAATGCTGCCTGCCCCCTCGTCGCACAGCTGGATGGGATGGGTTTCATACTTGAAATGGGTGATGCATTGTCCGGAAGAGGGTGTGGCTTGTCCGAAGTTGGATGGGCAATATACACATGACTGGTAAATAATGCCCACAATGACTGGTAATGGTCCCACAGTGACTGGTAAATTAGGCCCAACACTCATTTTTGATCTGCAGGCTGACATTGATTTTGATTAAATTAATTGCCAGTCAGAAGGGAGGGGGAGTTTGTAGCTGCATTCTGTTGTGGAATGAATGTCACAGCTTTCCCTGCTATTTAAGTGACAGTACCTCCTGAATGTGTGTTTTTTTATGGAATTTTGGGGGGGCCCTGGCTTCTGGGCCCCAGGCACACGGAAAAACCATGTGCCCCCAGGCACATGCTCCAGAAAAAAAATTCCTGGCATCAAAACTGCTGCTCTCGTCGTAAGGGTGCTGCTCTGCAATTGCTCTCCACCCTGCCTCATAGAGAGGGCAGCCCTGGGCAATGAAAACTCAGAGCGGTGAGTGGCCATATCTTATAAACTTTCAGGGAGATCCATATTAGTTTCAATCTGTGTAAAATCCATGTTACACCCAAGTAATATCGGGTTAACATGTGTTTTACATGTTTTTAGGGCACAGAGCGCCATTTCTAAATTTTTGGAAATAGTCCGTGTGGCAACCGATACAAAACCCCTTTGGTTAGTTTAGCTCTACCTCGTAGCGCAAAACATAACAGGGTTCTTTACGCGACCCCACAATGCATTACCAGACGTAATCTTGTTACTATACAAAGGTATGTAACGTAATCCTTTAATATTGAGTCTCCCTATGTATATTATGTAAAAGTGTAAATGAACCGCACTCTTCATCAATGGAATTCAGCTCTGTGTGCATTCGAAAACCCAAAGATCCATAGAAGAAACCTTCAGTGGAGATCCCACTGGCCGTCCTCAGGAAACACGTAGAAATAAGTCTAAATTTTTTGTTTGATTCATTTTGTTAAAGGTAGCCACCATACATTGTCCAATATTCTTCAATCGGTTTGCGATTGTCTGAAACGATTGAAAATCCAATCGGAAGACTATGAATATCCCTACCTGCACCATCGAACTTCTGTAGATTTTAGCAAGAAACACTACGGAAGGCCTGGTTAGACCTAATGGCTGGATGGAAATTTTTCCTCTTTGCCCGACTGCATCAGGTTTTTTTCGATAGACCGATCTAATCGCCAATTGGTCTATTGAAACCCGAAAAGTGTGTCTCTCATAATCGTGATCAATTCGAAAGAATATTGATGCTTGTCTATTCCCAAGTTTGATCTTAACAAAATAACTAAAACTATTGTTTGTGGTGTTCTATGGGAATTTTCTGCTTCATTTAATGTCTTTGGCGGGCATAATCGCTCTCTCCTTCAATTGTGTGTGTGAATTATGAGACACAGAATTTGACCAATAACTGTACCATATGTGGTGTAAATGTGAGCATGTGATTAAGTTGACCAATAGGAAAGGATTGAGTTGGACCAATATGTGGTGTAAATGTGAGCATGTTGATTAAGTTGGACCAATAGAAAGGAGACATACGTGCATTCAGAGGGCTTTTATATATTAAGATACTGTATTTACACCAGGAATGAAATCAGGAAAAGAGTTTGATCATCTCTAAAAGGCACGTGCACTGCCACAAGTAGGGATGAAATTTCGAAATCCGCGAGCGGACCTGTTAAAATTAAAAATACCCTTGAAATAACGAGATTTTTTGCATTTTCGAAAATTTTCGAAATTACGAGTTTTCACATTTTCGGGATTTTGGAATTACGAGTTTTCATGTATTTTCGAAAATTGTAATACGTATGTAAGGAATTAAGAGAAATCCGTGAAAACTCGTAATTTCGAAAAAAATACAAAAATCCGCGAATCGGAAGTTCGGAAGGTGGAAAATCCGGAAAATTCGCCGTTCGCGAACGGGATAAATCCGCGGCGGATCCGGGTTCGGATCCGCGACCCGGCCATCCCTAGTAGGTAGGTGTAAGGCAGAGGTAAATACCTAAGAAAGTAGAAAAACAACCACATTTTTGTGGGAGTGAAAATCCTTCTTGAAGCAATTTCTGATTCTGCAGCTGCTATTTAGCCATTACATTCATTTTTACCAGATATTTAATGATAAGTTCTCTTTCTGTCTCTTCCCTCTGCTCAATGAGCTTTTTTATAAGCTTGAGCATGTGCAGAGGATGGCAGCAGGTGAAACAGCAGTCAATCAGTGTTGTGATGTCATTGTAACTGCCTTGATTGAGCATGGAGGGAGGGCCAGTTTACTCGACAGAATGGGAACAATAATGATACCTAAATATCTAGTTAGTATACATCTAACTAGAAAGGGAAAGTTTAAGTATAAACTTTGAATTTGGCTTGACTGAATTTTGGAAGGATTTGGATTTTGGAAGGGAATTTGTGTGTTTGTGCTGCAGATTTTAAAACTCAATAATGTCAATGAAGAGGACATTGTTGTTTTTTACTTACCCTTTAAATATGTCACATGCATTAAAGGTAGGTCAGTTGGTGTGTGTGTATTCATATCAGGTTGGGGGATAAAATACTAACTTTTTTGATGATTGGTCAAAATTAGTTTTTTTTACTTTAGTTACCCTTTACGTATGGCTGCCATAGTAATGGATAAGTAGATCAGTAGGTGTGTGTGTACCCGTGTCGGGTTGAGAGTTAAAAAAAAAAACTTTTTTGATGATTGGTCAAAATTAGTTTTTTTGACTTTAGTTACCCTTTAAGTATGGCTGCAACAGTAATGGAGGGGTAGGTCAGTAGTTGTGTATACCTGTATCACGTTGGGGGTTAAAAAAACAAAGTTTTTTGATTATTGATCAAAATTTGCTTTTTTGACTTTAGTTACCCTTTAAGTATGGCTGCCATAGTAATGGATAAGTAGATCAGTAGGTGTGTGTACCTGTGTCTGGTTAAGACGGTATGTCTTTTTTGTGTTTACAACCATAAAACTATCATTTATTGAGGATAAATCTAAATTAGTTTTTTTACTTTAGTTACCCTTTAAGTATGGCTGCCACTGTAATGGATAAGTAGATCAGTAGGTGTGTGTACCTGGGTCTGGTTGAGGGGGGGGTGTCTTTTTTGTGTTTACAACCATAAAACTATCTTTTATTGAGGATAAATCTAAATTAGTTTTTTTTTACTTTAGTTACCCTTTAAATATGGCTTCCACGGGAATGGAAAGGTAGGTCAGTAGGTGGGTGTACCTGAGTCTGTGTGGGGGGTTGGGGGTATCACCATTTGTATTTATGACCATGAAACAGATTGTTTTGAAATATCCACATTTGAGGATTGTTACCATAATAGTTTATGGGAAAAAATGTCCGGAAATTCGCCGATAACGCCGTAACGCTTCCGCGGATTCCTTAGCTAGAAGATAGCACACTTCTCCTATATGCCCCACACGTCTGTACTGAATTTCATGTCTCTAGATCAAAAACTGTGGGAGGAGATACGGTCCAAAAAAGCGGAAGAATAAAACGGAAGAAGAAGAAGTAGAAGAAGAAGAAGAAGAAGAAGAAGAAATAGAAAGAACAGGAATTTGGCTTTTTCAAGCCAAATTAATAATGTGCAAACTATATCAGTTGGGGTTGGGGCAGGTAAATGACAGGTGAATAGATTTGTTTTGAGGATGGACATAGCCTTTAAATTAAATATGATTTTTTTTCTCCGTAACGAAGACTAAGAGACTGCCGTTTCATATCAGGTTGTTGGCCATATCACCCCCTACCTGGATTTGTCTTATTTTCTATTTTGTTCGTCCGCACTGAAAAACATAAACGATGCATCTTCGGCTTGGCTTTCCTTTCTAGCTCGTTCCCCACGATGCCCCGCGCTGCGCAGTAAATTCCGCTGGAAACAAAATAATCTATAAATGGCGACTGAAAGGTTAAAGCATTTACTATACACGTCTTTTCCTTCAAGACAAACACACACGCACCCAAAAAAATAATAACAATGTCAGGGAAAGCCGTTACGCTTCGCAATAAACAAGAGGCATAAAGTAGGCCAGTCAATGAACCAAGAATGCCTAAACCTCTGTTCTGATGTGCCTCCTGTTATCTCTCTGATGACAGTTCAGTCTGAGACATGTAAGTCAAGACTGCAGGTAGAGAAAAGCGGCACATCCAGGGTAGAGCGTCGCAAGTGACACAGAACAGATATTCAAAGCTTTCTTGTTGGCAAGGAATAAATTGACTGTCAACCATAGAACGTAACATTTTTATTTCTCTCTTGTCTGCGTGGAGATTTTTGGTGAAATACATTCCCCGGGGATTGGAATGATTATTTAGGGAACGTTGTGCATAGCAATATAGAACAACACACTGAGAAGAGGATATGGATAACACAATGATATCAGTCTACAGGGGAACATTCCAGATTTGAATCTCCCAGTGGGAACCTGTATACTTAATATTATCTATAAGGTTAAAACTTCACAAATGTTTATAAGTTAATTCAATTTGTTGGTTCAAAAAACATCTGCTATACTGTATATTAAAGGGCATGTCCACCCCCAAAACTACGATCCCCCCCACTACTGGCCCCACTCTGTAGTGTAATAAAATCCTTACCTCACATCCCAGATCCAATGGTTCTCCTGTGATGCCCCACAAAGTCCTAAAAACTGCCCACCAGGAGGATAGCAGAGTCCATATAGGATGCTGCCTCCTGTCTCTCCTCCGGGAGAAGTTTTCCATGTGCAAAAGAGCCCTCCACCCCTCCCCCACCCTCTCCTTCCCAATTTGGTCTCCCTCCCCCTAGCATTAAACCCCTTTCCCATAATATAGATATTAGTCCCCCAGCCCCAACCACATTACTCTTAGAGCAAGAAAGTCCCCCGATCTTTACTTACCTTACCTCTCTCCTTCGCCGTTCTACACTACCGGCAGCCACGTCCGTGATTGGCTGCCTCTCAGCCAATCACGGATGCGGTTGCCGGTCCCGCCTCCTGCTTGCAGTTCTATGCAAGCAGAGGGACGGAATTGTGCGGCGAAGGAGAGAAGTAAGGTAAGTAAAGATCGGGGGACTTTCTTGCTCTAATAGTAATGCGGTTGGGGCTGGGGGACCAATATCTATATTATGGGAAAAGTTAGTTTAAAGGGTAGACATACCCTTTAAGAATCCTCCATTGATTCCTAGTGATATATATTAGTATTTATTTTATATACTTGGATAGTGTCCCCGTATTTCACCCTATCCCTATTGATAGTGTATATTAGGTACCTGGATAGTGTCCCCGTGTTTCACCCTATCCCTATTGATAGTATAATTTAGGGTACCTGGATAGTGCCCCGTGTTTCACCCTATCCCTATTGATAGTATATATTAGGTACCTGGAAGTGTCCCCGTGTTTCCACCTATCCCTATTGATAGTGTATATTAGGTACCTGGATAGTGTCCCCTGTTTTCACACCCTATCCCTATTGATAGTATATATTAGGTACCTGGATAGTGTCCCCGTGTTTCACACCCTATCCCTATTGATAGTGTATATTAGGTACCTGGATAGTGTCCCCGTGTTTCAACCCTATCCCTATTGATAGTATATATTAGGTACCTGGATAGTGTCCCCGTTTTTCATTTCCACCCTATCCCTATTGATAGTGTATATTGGGTACCGGATAGTGTCCCCATGTTTCACCCTCACACCCTATCCCTATTGATAGTATATATTAGGTACCTGGATAGTGTCCAGTGTTTTCACCCTATCCCTATTGATATTATATATTAGGTACCTGGATATGTCCCCATGTTTCACCCTATCCCTATTGATAGTATATATTAGGTACCTGGATAGTTTCCAGTGTTTCAACCCTATCCCTATTGATAGTGTATAGAGGTACCTGGATGTGTCCCGTGTTTCACCCTATCCCTATTGATAGTTATATTAATACCTGGATAGTGTTCCCGTGTTTCACCCTATCCCTATTGATAATGTATATTAGGTACCTGGATAGTGTCCCCGTGTTTCACCCTTCCCTATTGAAAGTGTTTTATTAGGTACCTGGATATTGTCCCCGTGTTTCACCCTATCCCTATTATAATGTATATTAGGTACCTGGATAGTGTCCCCGTGTTTCACCCATCCCTATTGATAGTGTTTATTAGGTACCTGGATAGTGTCCCCATTTCACCCCCATATAACCATTCCCTCACCCTATCCCTATTGATAGAGTATATTATGGTACCTGGATAGTGTCCCCCTGTTTCACCTATCCCTATTGATTTGTTATTAGGTACCTGGATAGTTCCCGTGTTTCACCCTATCCCTATTGATAGTATATATTAGGTACCTGGATAGTGTCCCCGTGTTTCAACCCTATCCCTATTGATAATGTATATTAGGTACCTGGTAGTGTCCATGTTTCATCATACTTCATCACCCTATCCCTATTGATAGTGTATATTAGGTACCTGGATAGTTGTCCCCGTGTTTCACCCTATCCCTATTGATAGTGTATATTAGGTACTTGGATAGTGTCCCATGTTTCACCCTATCCCTATTGATAGTGTAATATGAGTCCTGGATAGTGTCCCCGTGTTTCACCCTATCCCTATTATAGTATATATTAGGTACCTGGATGTGTCCCCGTGTTTCACCCTATCCCTATTGATAGTATATATTAGGTACCTGGATGTGTCCCCGTGTTTCACCACCCCTATCCCTATTGATAGTATATATTAGGTACCTGGATAGTTGTCCCCGTGTTTCACCCTATCCCTATTTTATATATATATAAGGTACCTGGATAGTGTCCCCGTGTTTCACCCTATCCCTATTGATAGTATATATTAGGTACCTGGATAGTGTCCCCGTGTTTCACCCTATCCCTATTGATAGTATATATTAGGTACCTGGATAGTGTCCCCGTTTTTCACCCTATCCCTATTGATATATATATAAGTGTACCTGGATAGTGTCCCCGTGTTTCACCCTATCCCTATTGATAGTATATATTAGGTACCTGGATAGTGTCCCCGTTTTTCACCCTATCCCTATTGATGAATTATTAGGTACCTGGATGTGTCCCGTGTTATCCACCCTATCCCTATTGATAGATATATTTAGGTACCTGGATAGTGTCCCCGTGTTTCACCCTATCCCTTTGATAGTGTATATTAGGTACCTGGATAGTGTCCCGTGTTTCACCCTATCCCTATTGTAGTATATATTAGGTACCTGGATAGTGCTCCATGTTTCATCCACCTATCCCTATTGATAGTGTATATTAGGTGCCTGGATGGTCCCCGTGTTTCACCCTATCCCTATTGATAGTATATATTAGTACCTGGATAGTGTCCCCGTGTTTTCACCCTATCCCTATTGATAGAATATATTAGGTACTGGATAGTGTCCCCATGTTTCACACCCTATCCCTATTGATAGTGATATTAGGTACCTGGATAGTGTCCCGTGTTTCACCCTATCCCTATTGTAGTATATATTAGGTACCTGGATAGTGTCCCCGTGTTTCACACCCTATCCCTATTGATAGTGTATATTAGGTACCTGGATAGTGTCCCTGTGTTTCACACCCTATCCCTATTGATGTGTATATTAGGTACCTGGATAGTGTCCCCGTGTTTCACCCTATCCCTATTGATGTAGATATTAGGTACCTGGATAGTGTCCCCGTGTTTCACCCTATCCCTATTGATAGTATATATTAGGTACCTTGATAGTGTCCCCGTGTTTCACCCTATCCCTATTGATAGTATATATTTAGGTACCTGGATAGTGTCCCCGTGTTTCACCCTATCCCTATTGATAGTATATATTAGGTACCTGGATAGTGTCCCAGTGTTTCACCCTATCCCTATTGATAGTATATATTAGGTATCTGGATAGTGTCCCCGTGTTTCACCCTTTCCCTATTGATAGTGTATATTAGGTACCTGGATAGTGTCCCTGTGTTTCACCCTATCCCTATTGATAGTATATATTAGGTACCTGGATAGTTTCCCTGTGTTTCACCCTATCCCTATTGATAGTATATATTAGGTATCTGGATAGTGTCCCCGTGTTTCACGCTATCCCTCTTGATAGTATATATTTAGGTACCTGGATAATGTCCCTGTGTATTAGGATTTATTACATATAAACCACGCATTGAGCAATTTATAACTGGTTTTATTGTAGAATGTATTTAAATATCTTATCCCTTAATTTTTATTCTACAAGCTTTCCCACTACTTTTTATATTCTGATTTTTCTTGATTGCCTTTTACAATCTGTTTGTGTCCCTATACCTTCTAAAGTCTTCCAGTTACACTGTTTATTCAGTGCCCGAAATGCACTTTTCTTCTTACCCATTTCAGCACTAACCATTTTATTACACCACAGAGGTTTTGACCTAATTGGTTTACTTTTGCTTATAAGAGGAATAAATTATGTATGATTGTTTAAAAGATTTTTAAACTCAATCCATTAACCTTCTGTTTTAATCCCTATGAATAAAGTCTCCCAAGTAATGGACTGCAGAGCTTGTCTTAACTTGGTAGTTGGTAGTCTGAAATGTAATAATTGTGTTGCTCCTTTATATCATGGTCTGTGCAACATGATCTCATTCCCCAAATGTGCACTCACATCAACATCGACAGTTAATTCAGGAATCTTAGTGGTTTACAAGATCTGATCTTTTCATGTTGGTTCAAGTACCAATTGGGACAAAGAATTCTCATCTAAAATCATAAAGTAAAGAAAGTTTTTTCCATTATAAAAAAGATATCTGCCTCCACCCTTAGCTCACTGAGCTTTTATAAGCATGAGCAGAGGAAACAGCAGTCAATCACTGGCTGCGATGTCAGTTGTCACTGCCTTGATTGACAGCATGGAGGGAGGAGCCAGCTTACTCTGACAGAATGGGGACACTTACTATACTAAAATATCTGGTTAGTAATAATCTAATAATGTGCTGTATATATCAGTTGGGATTTGGGGGCAGGTAACACACATATGAACATTTTTCTTGTTTTAAAGGTAAACTTTCCCTTTAATATATTTACAAACCCATGTGCTTTTACTGATTTGCATTTCCCACTAAAGTTGATGTCTGGATAGTTGAAATCTTCCATATTTATAACCTGACCTGATTGAGAAGAGTTACTGTGCCTCGTTTTGCTCACTATTAGAAGGAGCTTTATAACATCTTCTGACCTGAAATCTCTACCTATCAAGTTTAATATTTAAACCTAAAATATTGTTGATCGAGAAAATTGGTACCTGGAACAGGTGTCAGTTAGTGAACAATGGCAGAAAAGGTGCAATTTACAGAAGAGTTGATTGAATCGTGTTCATACGGTTTTGATTGAACATAAAGTGAATAAATCCAATACAAAAGCCAATTTGAAAGCAGCAATGAACGCTAGGCTAGATGTCTGGGTGGCCTTGGTGAGATGTCAGATAGCCCCTGGCACAGCCTGGAACAGTTGGTAGAACTGACATCTGATGCTGCAAATTTCCAGCCTCTAGCTACCCAGCTGTTCATTTGTAAACAAATTCAACAACAAAATCCCAATCAGCAAAACGGATTTATTTTAAAAATCTGCCTTAAGAAATTATTAGCTACAGTAGTAAAATTTCATACCACAAATAGAAAAACATATATCTCCCAGTGATAGGATGCAGATGTGCTTCTTCTGCACAGAAACATGTGGCAGTCATACATCCAAAAGATAAAATATGCTATAAACAGCGAACACGGCCAGGAGAGACTGTAACACTCATATCCAATTCATATGGCTCACAAAATATTGTAGACGTTGAACATGTAACCTTTTCAGTTACTTTCCCATCCCTCCAACCACCAATAAGAAAAGGCCCCCATTAGACCTTTCTGGGCCCCATACTGGGTACATTTCTGGGGGGCCTATAACATGCACCTACTCAAACATGCTACACAGTGTTAACACATGTTAAACCGACCCACTTTAGCACACATACAATAACACTTATATCACACTAAATAGTTGGGTACCCACACACTGATACCATCATTGACACAGACTCTGATAAATAATTGGTACCCACACACTGATACAATCATTGACACAGACTCTGATAAATAATTGGTACCCACACACTGATACCATCATTGACACAGACTCTGATAAATAATTGGTACCCACACACTGATACAATCATTGACATAGACTCTGAAATAATTGGTACCCACCACACTGATACAACCATTGACATAGACCTGATATAATTGCACCACACACTGATACAATCATTGACACAGACTATGATAAAAATTAGTACCCACACACTGATGCAATCATTGACACAGACTCTGATAAATAATTGGTACCCACACACTGATACAATCATTGACACAGACTCTGATAAATATCATTGACACAGACTCTGATAATAATTGGTACCCACACACTGATACAATCATTGACACAGACTCTGATAATAATTGGTACCCACACACTGATACAATCATTGACACAGACTCTGATAATAATTGGACCCACAACACTGATACAATCATGACACAGACTCTAATAATAATTGGTACCCCGCACACTGATACAATCATTGACACAGACTCTTGATATAATTGGTACCCACCACCTGATACAATCATTGCACAGATTATTAAATTCCCCAATGTTCAGCAGCACACAACTTTTGGCCATTTTGTAAATATAATCGAGCACTTACCGCAGCGATGAATGGGGAAAGCGAAATATCGAAAAGTAGCGGTAAAGACTTTTCGCCACTGGTTTATCACTGCTTTAAAATAAGGAGACAGATGCTTCCTAACCCTCTCACTGTCTGTCACACACACACACACACATATTGACACAAGACGTTAACAAAAACCCATTGGAAATGTGCCTGTAATTGTTGTACGTCTCGTAATCCTATTTTTAAACTGCTCGAGACGAAGTGTCTTTGCAGAGCTAAGACCTTTATTCATGCATTTTCTTCCCCTCTAACCAGTAAATGATAAGACATTGATTGTTCCTGAAGCCAGTCGCGTGATTGGACGCCTTACAGATTATTGTATTGATCTCGTACATTCTTCCTTTCTTACACTTGCCTGTTCCATAGACAGACGGCAGATATTTTTATCTCTTACTTACAATATTTCATTTTTTAAACATATTTGGAACAGAAATCAATGTGACCTTTTTTTTTATTGCCGATGCCACTGACGGTATAATGCATTCAGATTAAGTTATTAGGAGTTTTTCCTGATACAGTAGGTTATAATTGACCTTATTAGGAAGCTGATATTCCTGTTATAAAGAGTGACTTGAAGGAGGAATGTCCAACAATTGAATGTGGTTCATCCTTGATTTACAGGGAACTGTGGCCACACAAACCAGTTAGAGTTAGATAAAATTGTGCAGTCTTTCCTTTATAATGAGCCCTGAATCTCGTCTCTAGTAGAGATGGGCGAACTTCCGAAAGTTCAGTCCGTTTCCGAACTATATGGAAACTGGGAAAGTCAGGAGTTGACAGTTGAGGAGGCGAACCTATTAATGCAGACAGATCTATCATATGACTATTATTTGGTGAGAGTTTAGTGAAGTTAATAGCTAAACATTTCCAGCAATTAACTTCTCACAAGTGTTAACTAGAGATGTGAATCAGGGTTCATTTTAATGCCCCCTGAATACAGACACCATAAAACTGCTTTGTTCAATCGATCAATCAAATGATTGTGCCAGAGGTAAAATAATGCAGGGGAATTGTGGATTCTAAAATTGCCAGTACCTCCTGCTTTTTGTCCAATAGCATCTTCTATAGATTGTATGGCTAGATTGTGTGTACAGACAATGTTATCGCCCACCTCTTTTTATTCAACCCTACAAATGCTTTACAGTATTCAGGACCTTGATGCGGCGAATACCATTTCACGTCATCATTTGGGGCGATGTACAGTACCAAGAGCCTTAATTGCAAATTCCCACTTGTGGCACCAAGTTACCAAGGGTTAATGTGTATTTTATGAAGGCAAATCTGGTGCTTTTGTCAATTTTGTTAACACCACCAGATAGCTGACATAAAGGCCTGGCAAAAGTTAACACCACCAGATAGCTGACATAAAGGCCTGGCAAAAGTTTAACACCACCGATAGCTGACATAAAGGCCTGGCAAAATTAACACACCAGATAGCTGACATAAAGGCCTGGCAAAGTTCACCACCAGATAGCTGGCATAAAGGCCTGGCAAAAGTTAACACCACCAGATAGCTGGCATAAAGGCCTGGCAAAAGTTAACACCACCAGATAGCTGGCATAAAGGCCTGGCAAAAGTTAACACCACCAGATAGCTGACATAAAGGCTGGCACAAAGTTCCCACCAATAGCTACAGAAAGGCCTGGCAAAAGTTAACACCACCAGATAGCTGACATAAAGGCCTGGCAAAAGTTAACACACCAAATAGCTGGCATAAAGCCTGGCAAAGTTAACACCACCAGATATGCTGGCATAAACCTGGCAAAAGATAACACCACCAGATAGCTGACATAAGGCCTGGCAAAATTTAAGACCATTTCTCAATGTGCCAGTTTCCGTTCTTTATTGGTATCTCAAGTGACAGCAGCTGTTTAGTCAATTGCGTAAGACACAAACTTTATCAAGACAAAAATGGCCATTCAGACACCATATTAAATGTTGGTGTTTTGTTGAGTTTCTATCAATTGTATTAGCCTTTCAAGTTGGTGTGAAATGATTTAGGCAAATGGCGGAGAACCAATTTGTTTGCAACACACATCCACATTAATTTCTTATTTGAAATGTAACAATGTAGGATTATGATGTTTTCATTAATTATTTTAGAACACAATGTAGCAGTGAGAATCCCTGTTTTGTATTGTGACAATAGTAACTAGGATATAAATAAAACCAGAATATGCTGCAAGTGTTTTTTCATCAATGGCTCTGCATCTTCTCTATCCGATGCCAAATAAAAGGGCTGAATTATGACATAGTAATTATTATGATGGATGGAGAGTCAGTACATTGTATTAGAGAGGACTGCCTCCAGACGAGGAAGTGTTGCAGATTGCATACTCCACCAGTCAAATGACCACAGTTTTAATAGCTGATAGAGATTAACAGCATTATTCTCAAAGAGGATAATTATTCTGTTTCCCTTCAATTATCATGATAAATAGGACTGTCCTGCTGAGGAACGCTAATACGGAAAATTCTTTTGTAAAGTGTAGGTGCTCTTGCTAAGAAAGGTTATGGGTTCTGCGCTAGCAGATAATAAGGCTGTGAGAGGAGTGGGTTGAGGGATTGTTGACAATGGTTTAATGTTAACTAATCCAGTTTTATTAAAACCTGCGAGGAGCTCTAATGAAATGTGTGATACAACTCATTGTGAAATTGAATTAGGTTAATTATCAGTGCCACCATTTTGTTTGCTTTCAGGCATACCTATTCTAAGGACTGATTTATTATTTTTATTGGCCAGTTTTAAAAAAAGGCTGGATGAGTTTCTCCAAACAAGGAATGTTACAAGTTACTGGTTATTGATACATAGATAGAGTTGGGAAAGGGTTTTTCACTGTGAGAACGGTTAAAGCTATGGAACTGTCTTCCAGTGGACGTTGTTGTGGCAGGTTCATTGGTCAGTTTAATAAAAAGCTGGATGAGTTTCTACAAACAAGAATGTTACAAGTTACTGGTATTGATCATAAAGTAGAGTTGGGAAAGGGTTTTGTCACTGTGAGAACAGTAAGCTATGGAACTGTCTTCCAGTGGACGTTGTTATGGCAGGTTCATTGGTCAGTTTATAAAAAGCTGGATGAGTTTTCGCAAACAAGGAATGTTACAAGTTACTGGTATTGATACATAAAGTAGAGTTGATCCAGGAAATTTCCAATTGCCACTTGGAGTCAGGAAGAATTTTTTCCCCTTCATAAATTTGGTGGTTTTTTTGCCTTCCTCTGGATCAACAGTTAGCCAGGAAATGAGGATATTGCTAGATGGGTTGACTGGATGGAACGTATGTCTTTATTCAACCCTTAAATACATATTATACTAATATACTACTATACTATAACTATAACTATACTTTATACTATACTATACTAACTATACTATACTATACTGATACTATAATATACTATACTATACTGTACTGTACTATACGATACTATACTATACTGTACTATCTATACAATACTATACTATACTGTATTGTACTGTACTGTACTGTACTATACTATACTATACTATACAATACTATCCTTACTTACTATTACAATTGTAATACCGATCATTACGGTTAAACTATGACTGCGGCAGTATTTTTCAGTCATTTCGATTAGCAATCCTGCTGTAAAATACAGATTCCGCGAGGTAGCTCATTATTAGCAGCCCAAAGAATATTGACCAATTGAAAGCCACAGTCGTTATTTTAACATATGGTCATTAATAACGCAGTCGTAAAATGGGGATAATGATCGCTGTTTTACAGCCGCACCATTTTTTTAATGCTTGCGTCATAAAATAACATCCTTGGCGGTAAAAAATATTAATATCGGAAACCAGGTACCTTTACAAATACCAACATTGGAGCCTTTTGCAAAGCCTTGCATTCATGTGTACAGGTCCTTACCACTGTCACGTGATCTCTTGTGAAGATTTTAAACTTTTTTGTCTTTACTGGACCTAGGGTTAATTTGTAATCATTTTAATTGTAAAGTGTAATCATTTTAATTGGAAAGGCAACTGAACACTTATTATTACAAATCTATAGTCTCTTCTTTTCTGTTTTCTATTAAAAAAAGTTGTTACGCACTGTTAATTAGCAATGAATCCTGGTTTCAATTCTGTCCAGACGGTTTTGAAATTCGAATATCAGACGGATTTCCCCAAATTTTTCCAAACTCTGAAAATCGAAAAATGTTAAAATTGCTTTTGAAAATTCCTATGGCAAAATCGAAATTTTCTATCAAATGAAATTGTTGTTGAAAATTCGAAAAAATTCAGATTTAATTGGGTTCAAAATGGATTTTTGAAACTTCAAAAGTTTTCGGTGTCTTAAGCAAATCCCCTGGTTTCATTCATCTCTACTGCTAATCCAAGTAGTTCAATATAATAAAAACAGACAAACATATAATGTTAATGGGTATCAGAGTAAGTCCATGATGTGAAAGGCCTTTGAAACCTGGACCTACAAGATCAAATGTTCCCTGATTACTGTTTCCGATGAGCAGTAAAACATAGCAAATCATCCGGAGCAAATCATTATATATTTACATGTCCTTCAAGCTTCCATGTCAGACTGATCCAAAGCTTCAGCTTTACTCCCTTTACTTTTGTCTTGTTTACTTTTTACACTAACAATGCGGTGGTATTAGGTTTTAGCTGACAAAGCAGAAGATGGAAATCTCTGGTGCGTTAAGTATGACACTCACTTGGAAAGATGATCTCCGAACACTTGTAGACTTTATTGAGCTCCAGAAGACTATTTTACAGTCTTCAGCTTATGGTTGACATATCAGAAAAATGTTCAAAGGAAAAGCTCTTCTGTTTCGGAATCTTAGTGAGAAATTGAGTGTAAAATGGAACTTGCAACCTACGATAAACTAGAAAGTGAGAAAAAAAAGATTAACTTAAAATCTATGATATTTAGGGTGGAAGACTTAGCAACCGTTATAAATATAGTTTGAAAACAATAGTTATTTAAAGAAAAATGTCACACCAGTTAAAAGGCAACTATAATGGAAAAATGACTCTGTGTTGCCTTTAATCTAGTACTTGATTTACCAAGGCTCAGTATCCCCCCCTCTTAAACCAACACCTCCTTCCATCTGAACAGCTTTCTATGAGGACCAGAGCGCTCAGTAATCACTATGAGGCAGCATTAAAAAAGGGAATTTCCCATCATCAATTCACACCTACCAACTGTCACCATTCTAGTTAGCAAAAGAAGAGTTTCTGATAATTAGGCATTTCACTGACAGCTGAAATTTAGGATGGTTCAGGCTAAAAAAGAAATTGGAGAAATCAAGAAAAAAAATAAAAAATTTGCGTTCTGGTAGCGGATGAGATTGGGATTTTTCAAATTTTGGATAACATTTTCCATTTTCAGTAGACATTTTAGAAGGTTTGAATGGTATTTTGAGTTTTGAAAATTTCTAAAGATTTGTGGGATCCGCAGATCTTTGAACACGACCGTTCCGAATCGAAACTAGGTTAATTTTGAAACCGTGATGAATCGATATTCTTCACTACAAACAGTTATCTTAGAATGTAATGACACCTAAAGCTTTTCTTTCCCAGATCTGAGATGTCCAACTTCGCAAAATCCGGTCCACTCGAGGATCGCGAATTTTCGAAAAAATTCAAAAATTCGAAAATCCGTGAGCGGACCCATTAAATGAAAAAATCATTTCGAAAATACGAGAAATCCTCGTAATTTCGAAAATTTTCGAAAATACATATTTTCACACATTTTCGAAGTACGAAATCCACGTAATTTAGAAAATTTTCGAAAATAACGAGAAATCCGCGGCTCGGAAGGCGGAAAATCCGGAAAAATCCGCCCTTCTCGAACGGATAAATCCACGGCGGATCCGGGTTCTGATCCGCGAACCGGCCATCCCTACCCGATCATCTCTACTACCTGCATTACAAAAATCCACCCAGAAAAATACATCCAAGTCCAATTTAATGCCCCCGGCCAATATCTGATTCGTTTCTAGCGTGTTTCTGGAAACAACTCTACAGTTTGGATATAAGCAGGACTGTGTGCACTGAATAATAAATGAAGGTTTAATTTATAGTGAATGTATTGATTTACTGCAAAAAATCCACAAATCAATTTGAAAAAGAAATCGATGGTCTTTGCTGAATGGTTGTTTTTTTTTTACACATATATCCTACATACTAAAGGATATTGAGAATTATGAATATGTAGCCACACCAAGGGAGGATCAATAATATGTAAATGTGGTTTTGTAGGTTTGCATTTTGGTGGAGGATGCAATATATTATTCTTGTAAGAATGGCATTGTCAACAACACAAAACGGGAAGATAGTCCACTAATAACAATACACAATATGATGGTAGTGTGTTGACAGTCAGGTATACAATTCCTGAAGGAAGTTGGAATCCCCTACACAATTGTTACCATTGGAAATGTTCAATCAAGAACGGGTGGAGTAGAGTTGCCATTGCCCCTTCATTAAGCATTTTGCGAAAAATCCCTTGGGATCAATCAAGGTTCTACATACCGTATGTATGGTCATTCGTAAGCACAGAGAAACAGGAGAGTTACTTGCTTCTGTCTGCAGTAAGTTTGTTCCAGTAAATGCTGCAAAGTGACTGTTTGATTCTTGTTACCTAATTAATGAACAGGATTAGATTACAATAACATGTCAGTATTTCAAAAGATTAATTGTTCTGTACGAAATGTTGTCCATGCACCACGCATTTCACCATTCGACATTTAAAGGCTCAATAACAGAAATGTAAGTGGCTCTGACATTTTGAAATAAATAGTACGATGCACGTGAACTGTGAAGGATTGCTCGAATAAACAAAGAACATTATTCTGTTACGGTAAGATCAGCAGTGCAGGTTTTCAATAAGCAGATCTCTCTGTTTTAGTGAGAATTGAGCTAAAAGCTTCGGTTTTGTTGCTTTACAGTATGATCTGGTGAGCATTTGTCATTGTTTCAGTAAAAGGCACAAAAAAAACATTTTTGGGAAATACATGACTGTGTGTTTTGCTCCACAGTCATGCAGACGTAAAGACAATTGTGGTGGGGTCCTTGTTCACCAAGCGCCTTATACTGTAACTACAACACATACCCAGACTCGGTGGTGAATGTTATTGGTGATGGACAGACTCCTCTAAGTTCACTGGTGGTTTCTGAATCATTTGTGAACCTGCCATTCACTGCAGATCTCTACCAGATCCTCTCTACCAGAGTCTATGGTATTTTGAGCCTTAGCCGAAAGGATCGCTGGTGGACTGTCTGGCAAATGCCCTAATGACCGCAAACTAAGGCTTTCCTCTCATACAGATATGATAAACTATAAAAGTGGTGAAGGGAACAAGGGGCTATTGGTGGGAGTGTATATAGTCTAAAGTTGCCCATACACATTGCCGATATTCAGTAAATTCAGTAAATTACTAAAATTGGCAATTTATATGGATAGATATAGCAGACAGGCTACCACTGTTAGCATCCCACCTTCAGCCGAATATAAAATTGCCGTCAAACCTTACCGGCTCCCTACACTGTAGTAGGGTGGTGACATGTGTGTGTCAATGGCAAAAAAGAACGATCATTAAATACAGAACAATTATTCCGTCTTTTGATTGTTCACATTCACGATTAGATTCCAAAGTCCATGTGTATGGGCACCTTTAGGGGCTTAGTTCATAGGAGTTGCAATGTTTGCTCTTTATTCATACTTACAACCAGCCAATCATATGTTATCTATCTGCAGTAGACCAAAAAAAGCTACATTATTTGTTGCTGCAGACTTATAAACTTTTGTACCTCATATTACAAATGTCCAAAACAACATCTAATACTGTATTGGGAACAGCAATTCCTCCCAGCTTTGCAGTTTCCCAGGCATTACCATTGAAATCAGATTCAATCAATCTTATTGAAAAGTCATGATTTGTGAAGATTCCGCCTTATCACATAACATAGCATAGTTTGGGTGACCATTGACCTTGTTTGGTGCAAGGTAAAGGTGAGAAGATGATCGATAAAGAGGAACCGAACTGTTCTATGCATTGCGTCCATTGAGAGATACAACAACATTTGTAGTGGTCTTTAACCATTCTGAAATAAACGGAAAATAATATGCACAGTTAGCTTAACAGAATCCCATTCAATACACATATTGAATGGTATACACAATCAATATTATTGTACCAGATCACTGGCCAAAGCAACAGTGCACTTACTTTCTTAAACAAGATAAACCAGTTTTGATTTACCTTAATGGTAAGTATTGCAATTATTTTAATCTTGACTGTTACCAATTTTATTTAATATAAAAACATGAATGGCATTTTACGTATGCTTGTGAAAGTTCTCATTCATCCAGGTCATGGTTATCTGTGATATTCATTCATCCGGTCATGGTATATCTGTAATAGTCATCCATCCAGGTCGTGGTATATCTGTATATTCAATTCACCGGTCGGTTATTGTATATTCATTCATCCAGGTCTGGTATATCTGTAATATTCATCATCCAGGTCGTGGTTATCTGTAATATTCATTCATCCAGGTTGGTAATCTGTAATATTCATCAATCCAGGTCATGGATCTGTAATATCATTCATCATGCATGTATATCTGTAATATTCATCATCCATGTCATGGTATATCTGTAATTTCATCATCCAGGTCATGGTATATCTGTAATATCTTTCAATCCAGGTCATGGTATATCTGTAATATTCATCATCCAGTCATGTATCTCTGATATTTTCATCCAGGTCATGGTATATCTGTAATATCATCCATCCAGGGCATGGTCTATCTTAATATTCATTCATCCAGTCATGGTTATCTTTATATTCATCCATCCAGGTCATGTCCTATCTGTAATATTCATTCATCCAGGTCATGGTCTATCTGTAATATTCATTCATCCAGGTCATGGTATATCTGTAATATTCATCCATCCAGGTCATGGTATAATCTGTTAATATTCATTCATCCAGGACATGATATATCTGTTAATTCATCCATCCAGGTCATGGTATATCTGTTATATTCATTCATCAGGTCATGGGTATATCTGTAATATTCATTCATCCAGGTCATGGTATATCTGTAATATCATTCATCCAGGTCACGGTATATCTGTAATATCATCCATCCAGGTCATGGTATATCTTAATATTCTTTATCCAGGTCATGGTATACTGTAATATTCATCCATCCAGGTCATGGTATATCTGTAATATTCTCCATCAGGTCACGGTATATCTGTAATAGTCATTCATCCAGGTCAAGGTATATCTGTAATATTCATTCATCCAGGTCATGTATATCTGTAATATTCATCCATCCAGGTCATGTATATTCTTGTAGTATTCAGTATTAAAGTCAATGGGAGTCAAATAGTTGAATGAAATACAATTACATATCAATGGTAACTTATGTAAATGCTCTGGGACCTTGGAGATGGACAGGGAAACACGCTTGAATATCCAGAACTTTAAAAAAAATCATTCTATTCTCACAACCGGTACTTTCAGCTCTTGTGTTCGATTTTTGATTATCATTACCCATAAATGATTCGAACATTCCGATAATTATCCCATAAACGATTCGAAGATCGTTTAATTTTCGAATTGATATTATGGAAAGTCGAGAAATCCGGGATAGTTCGAGAAGCCCAAGTCCTACGAACTCAATAAGTTTGGCTCGAACTCAGGTTAACTCTATTTATGACTGAAGCAGTCATTCTAAACCACTTTAGCCAACATTTATATACATGTATAAAAAGGGTGAATTATCTAGTTCTGTGTTAGTACAGGATATACCTGTACTAAAATAATAACATTTACTGTCATAATCATTGACACCCCATATCACAGTGACTCATTAGACTGCCCTCTTCTATATCTTTGGTGAGCAGTGAAAGTAGACTAGAAGGGGTTAAAAGTCCCTAATGGGCTGACGTCACACAAGATTATTTCTGGCTAGAACTTAGAAATGCAAACAATATTTTAATTAATCGGTAGTTTCGTATTTAAAGGGAATGGCGAGAGAGAGCTACATGGCCTTGCCTAAATATTTAAGTTAAACTTCTCCTTTAAAGGGACAACTGCACGCTAAACAAAAAACCTTTCCCTTGCAAAAATGAAAGGTTGGAAAATAATAAAACAACGCCTTTAAACAGTAAATCATTCAGTCTCAGACCAGCTCTACCTTCTACTGTATAGATTTAAAAGACTATAACTAGAACTAAAAAGGAAAAATAGAAAAACATCCAACAATTTAAGAAAGCAAGACGTGTTTATATATAAAATAATAAAGAACTGCGATGCACAAGAGAGTTAGCTGCTAATTATGACAAACTGCCTCTAGTTCTGAGGCCTCCAGTTTTAATAACCTCCAATCTCTACTGTAAAATAAATAGGTTACAGATGTCCATCATTTGTCCATTCCATCCAGATAAAACTTCCGTATTCTACCTCTCACGATGCTGTTCTGGTAGAGTGGCTATAATGGTTTGTAAGATGCTCAAAGATAATGACTATGTTCTCTAACAGGATCAGTAAACAGAAATATATCTCAGTCCCTGAGTTTAAAATGCAAGTCATGTCTTAGAATAATACTGGAAAAATATATAAATACTCAGGCAAGGTGAAGGCAAGTTTAGCTAAAAGTATACTTTCCGTTTGGTGAGCTGTTATTGTGCTGGAATACAAAATTCCACTACCCTTTAAAATAAATCACATTTAATTCAGGGCTTACCAACTTAATGCAGACTTAATATATATACTATCGGGGAATAATGTAAAGACAGTCCTCTTAGGTTATAAAAATTTCTACTGCCCTAAAAATTGTTGGTTATTCTATTATTTGGATTTATATAGCGCTACATTTTCCGTAGCACTTTACAATTCACGTAACATTCACATCAGGCTCTGCCCTGAAGAGCTTACAATCTAATCACTTTATGTACACATAATAACCTATCAGTATGTCTTTATGATTGGGGAGGAAACCGGAAGTGCCCAGAGGAAAGACACACACCAAGCATGGGGAGAACATACAAACTCCTTACAGATGTGTCCCAAGGGTGGATTCGAACTCAGGACTTCAGTGCTGCAAGGCATCAGTGCTAACCACTGAGCCACCGTGATTATTTACCATTTTAAAAAAACAAGAATTTGGAATTTTACTCTCAAGTCCTTTACAAACCAGGAAAATTAGCAACATGGATAGCTCATATTTGAGAGGGCTGAACTTCATAAAGTTCGGTCTGTTTTCGAAACTTTCGAACTTCAGTAAAAGTTCGATTCTATCACCAAAACTTGTAAAACACTTCTTAAACACGAGCGGGCAATTTTGATTTTGCTCAAGCTACATTCGAGGCGTTACGGACAATTTGAGGGTTACCGAAATAGAACCATAAATTCGAGGGTTAACGAAATCGAAACAATACTTTCCAGTGTTACCGAAAACGAACGATACTTTCAAGGGTTACCGAAATCGAAGGCTACATTTGAGGGTTAGCGAACGATACAGTCTAGGTTAGTGAAAAACCGATCCATACATTCAAGGGTTTCGAAAACTAACGATACTTCGAGGGTTAGCAAACTATACATTCTAGGGTTAGTGAACAGCCCGTAAATTGGATAATGGCGAATTTATGATAATTATCGAAAATTATCGAGTCCAGAAAAACAAACTTGTTCAAATAGTTCAAGGTCCGTCCGAACTCATAAAGTTCGGCTCGAAACACTTCCAGGTGGCGCCAGGTGGTACTGAAATATTGAACTCTCTCTAAACATTCTAAAATGAAATCAACGTTGCGCTGGTAAAAGACACCCGCGCAGCTGGCACAACACATTTAGTATCCGTTTTGCCACTGGATTAGCACAGAGTTAAAATGTCGCACTGTGTTAATTCCCTTTCGGAATTTTCCTACGCCACAAAAATAATATTAATTTGTTGAAGGATTTACACCCGCGGTCCTTTCAGGATTCAGGATTTAATAGCGCAAATGGCTATTACATTTTTTCGGTAATTTCCCCGGAGAGCAATAGCGCCTCTGGCAGCCTTTATATCATGTCATGTTGGTTTATCTAGCAATGTATCGCCCAATGGTTGATGGCTATAGTTTTGCTTCTTTACAGTGCATATTCACAAAAACAGAGATGGGATCGGGTATGACACGAAATCCGGATGATTCCTCGAATCTGGATTTCGGGACTACGGAGCGCATTTACGTTAATTTTTTGGTACGGGGCTATTTTCGCTAATTTTAGAAATAATTTCAAATGTTTGAAAATCCTCGAAAATACGAAAACTCGAAAATGGTCTCCGATCGTATTTTCAAGAATTTCTAACGTTCGGGCTATTTTAAAAATTACGAACATAACCCCGTACATTCGAAAATTAGCAAATGCACAAATTCTTTCCGTTTCGGATCTTCGTGAATTTCCGAATCCGATATCGGTACAAAACCAGTGAGTTTCGGCCATCTCTAGTCTTAAAACTTAGTATTCCTGCAAAAACCCATTTTATCAACATTTGCCTTCTTCTTGGTGCTCCTAAGAGAAGATATTTAAATTGAAGTCTGACGGTTTTGCAAAAGCAGCCGGATTGTCAGCAGTCATTAGGTCATTCATTAGCTGTGATGTCACAGACTTTTATATTAAAAATGTGTGAGTCAGGGGGGCGAACATGACCGTTAACTAGACTTTATAGCATGTCACCTATCAGGATCATGTTTATTAGCCAGTATTTGACCAGTAACCAATGTCTGATCATAAATAATTAGATTGTGGCACTATCCATCATCGTGATCGCTTTTCATCACGTACATCATGTTAACACACATTACAAAGCTAACGTCCCATTTTTGGTCATTTCTGTCACATTTGTGTATAAAATTTATCTCCCAGCAAATTATGTTACGCTTTCTGTTTAACTGCAGAGCCACACTTGGTATTTTTATTAATGATCTTCTTGATCAGTCCATATGGCCTTAAATTGTATTCTGAATGTACGACACCAGCAGTGATCCTTCCTCGTTCCTCCTAATACTCAGATCGAATCTTTACACATTACTCGTTAATTTACTCAGGAAGGGAACACAACGAGCTTTTGAACGAATGACATTGACGAGATTTGGCTCGCGCAGTAAAAAAAAAACACAATGATAATGTCACACGCTGAGACAAGGGGATATTTTATTTTGTGGTTTCCTTTCCTTCAGGGTGTCAGAAAGTCTATTGTAGAGACGGCTTTCCTGATAAATGCTGAAGGAATGTAAATATGAAGCTAATTCTATTATTTCAATAGACGGCTTCAAATAATAATCAGCCACACAAAAAAAAAAAAAAAAAAAACATTCAAGAAGTAGTTTAAAAAGTTGGATGGATGAAGGTTAATAATTTATTGCTTATTGTTAAAAGTTGGTTCTGCTAAAACCTGAACTGTAAATGCTCCAATGTTTTTAATGCCTACCTGCTTTTCCTTGGGACTATTATTACGGAGAACTTTTGACCAAGCTCGTGCCCTTAGTCTGGGATCAAGCTAATGGAAAAATACACTTCTTGCAGAGCATGTCTTACCATTGTTAGGCCCTGGCCAGAACAGGGTGGAGCAACTTCGCTACAGCTGTCCTTTAAGGGTTCTTAAAGTTTACAGGCTTTTTGTATATAACCGATTTGCCCCAGGGGCTGAATCAAGGGCAAGACAGTAATGGGCACCTTTAGGGTCCTGCATACTGGAAGTCAGTTTATTGGAAGCACATATTTCTAAACAGAGATATTGAGGTATTGAGGTAGTGAAAATGAAAAAAAAAAAATGTTTTTTCTTGAAAAACATACAGTATGTATTTGTGCTGAAATTTCTATTGTTAGTCTTTATATAGCCTTATCATGTAATTCCCAGAATATAATTTACCTAATTGCTCTATGTAGTTATTGCAATTATTGTTGGAATTTTGTGTAGGGAAAACCCTACTTTATTTTATGGTTTATTGGTTCTGTGAACACAAAAATGAAACACTGGGGGAAATTGTAAAGAATAAGCTGGTCAACTTTATTACAAGGGGGCAACGCTTTCCATTGGTCATATTAACGTTAAAGGGTAACTGTGATCTCATACAATTGTCCTCTATTTAAAAAAAGCTTGTCAAGTTTACACTTCCTTCTTGTCATGACTGTCTGAGTCTGTGCCAATCATGTGATATGCGTTGGAAGAGTCCAACCCAAAATTGGTGCTCCAACCTGAGACTTGGTGGCAGAAGTAGTGGTGCTGTGACAGGTTACAATTACAAGCAAGAAAAAAACACCATACATACCTCTATAAACTTTGGATAAAAACTGCAGCTAAATTATGATCCTGGAGTCAGGTAGGAAACCACAGTTCCCCTTTAAGGGAATTCTGTATTTAATGAAAAAAATGGACTATGAAGACTAATGGCATGTTTAATAAGTCCTAGCCTGAATGTCTATAAATATGTCTTTCATGAGACAGATATGCGAACAGAGTAATTAATGTTTTGTGTAAAAATTGAATGAGATTATATAAGAGAAGGCCAATTAGGGGATGACAAATCCCTTTAAACTATTCACATCCATTCATAACCAATGAACCTCTAATCGCCTTTCCCTAAGCATGAAAGACTTAAATGGTTTATCAGCGACAGTAGAATAAAAAAATATATTAAAAATTCTCATTGCCTTGGAGGTTTGCGTTATACCTACGAATATTTAAGGAGAACAAAAGGAAATTAAGATAAGGTTCAGAGAGTATAAGAGAGCGATAGGTTGGTTCACAAAATTAAACTAGACATTTTAAGGGATATAGAACTCTGATGTATCCAGCTTAAGGTGATGGCGCTGGAATTAGGTCTAATGCTTTCTTTGCGTGCAGGGAAGAGATACGCTTATCTATATGGAAGGCAATGCTTGGATGCTTTACTATGACAGGTTTTCCCCTTGGAGTATTATCGAGAGCTTGGAGTCAACGGTATATTGTTTTTTATTATGGTATATTGTTTTATTTCATTTTTATTTGCAATGTTATATTACTATGAACCATTTCTTATGGTTTTATTTTTTTCATATGTAGATATTATGTTTCATATTTAGACAGTTTCAAATGTACATGGATACAACTACAAAAGCTATTGTACTGCCCAGCATCTAGAAGACATCCAATAAGAAGTGAAGACACGATGAGGACAATCAAATGGAAATGAGTGATATTACTAAATAATTCCCTTTATCTTTTGCCAGGAACCAAAATTTTTCCTAAATTTATAACATGTCTTGCTTTGTCCATACATGACCATTTCTAGAGTGCCAGCTTTAAAGGGAACCTTAAAGTGTTGTCTACAATGAGAGGTGTTGAGGTTGAAGCCTGTTGTCCACATATCTGGCTCTATGGTTATATTTGGTCAATACATTTGTTTATAAATGTTTTAAACATTACTCCAACAATGTTCCATTAATAAATATACAGGGAGATTCAATAAAAGTTCTTATTGCTAAAATGGTGCTAAAGTTTGCCCCAACCAATCATATTTTAGCTTTCAAATGTTAAATAAATCTGATTGGGTTGGGGCAAAATTGCACCATTATAAACGATAAGAAACTTTTATTGAATCTCCCTGGTTGCTTATTGAGGTAAGTAATGATGTTGGAATACACTTAGCAGATATTAGATTGCTGTCAGATTGTTGAATCTATCTAATATCTAACTGAAGACCAGCGTGTTTACTTTCAATGTCCGTTTACATCCTGGCCATGGTATTTTAAACAACTGGCGATTGGAGAATGATCCTAACACCACCAGATAGCTGACATAAAGGCCTGGCAAAAATTTAAGACCATTTCTCAATGTGCCAAGTTCCGTCATTTTATTGGTATCTCAAGTGACAGCAGCTGTTTTAGTCAATTGCGTAAGAACACAAACTTTATCAAGACAAAAATGGCCATTCAGACACCATATTAAATGTTGGTGTTTTGTTGAGTTTCTATCAATTGTATTAGCCTTTCAAGTTGGTGTGAAATGATTTAGGCAAATGGCGGAGAAGACCAAATTTGTTTGCAAACACAATCCACATTAATTCTTTATTTGATGATGTAACACATGTAGGATTATGATGTTTTCATTATATTATTTTAGAACACAATGTAGCAGTGAGAATCCCTGTTTTGTATTGTGACAATAGTAAACTAGGATATAAATAAAAACCTAGAATATGCTGCAAGTGTTTTTATCATCAATGGCTCTGCTATCTTCTCTATAGCGATGCCAAATAAAAGGGCTGCGAATTATGACATAGTAATTATTATGATGGATGGAGAGTCAGTACATTGTATTAGAGAGACTGCCTTCCAGACGAGGAAGTGTTGCAGATTGCATACTCCACCAGTCATAATGACCACAGTTTTAATAGCTGATATAGATTAACAGCATTATTCTCAAAGAGGATAATTATTCTGTTTCCCTTCAATTTTATCATGATAAATAGGACTGTCCTGCTGAGGAACGCTAATACGGAAAATTCTTTTGTAAAGTGTATAGGTGCTCTTGCTAAGAAAGGTTATGGGTTCTGCGCTAGCAGATAATAAGGCTGTAGAGAGGATGGGTTGAGGGATTGTTGACAATGGTTTAATGTTAACTAAATCCAAGTTTTATTAAAACCTGCTGAGGAGCTCTAATGAAATGTGTGATACAACTCATTGTGAAATTGAATTAGGTAATTATCAGTGCCACCATTTTGTTTGCTTTCAGGCATACCTATTCATAAAGGACTGATATTATTATTTTTATTGGCCAGTTTTAAAAAAAGGCTGGATGAGTTTCTGCAAACAAGGAATGTTACAAGTTACTGGTATTGATACATAAAGTAGAGTTGGGAAAGGGTTTTTCACTGTGAGAACGGTAAAGCTATGGAACTGTCTTCCAGTGGACGTTGTTGTGGCAGGTTCATTGGTCAGTTTAATAAAAAGCTGGATGAGTTTCTACAAACAAGGAATGTTTCAATTTAACCTGGTATGATACATAAAGTAGAGTTGGGAAAGGGTTTGTCACTGTGAGAACAGTAAAGCTATGGAACTGTCTTCCAGTGGACGTTGTTATGGCAGGTACATTGGTCAGTTTAATAAAAAGCTGGATGAGTTTCTGCAAACAAGGAATGTTACAAGTTACTGGTATTGATACATAAAGTAGAGTTGATCCAGGGAAATTTCCAATTGCCACTTGGAGTCAGGAAGGAATTTTTTCCCCTTCATAAATTTGGTGGGTTTTTTGCCTTCCTCTGGATCAACAGTTAGCCAGGAAATGAGGATATTGCTAGATGGGTTGGACTGGATGGACGTATGTCTTTATTCAACCCTTAAATACTATATTATACTATACTATATTATACTATACTATACTATACTATACTATACTATACTATACTATACTATACTATACTATACTGTACTATAATATACTATACTATACTGTACTGTACTATACGATACTATACTATACTGTACTATACTATACAATACTATACTATACTGTATTGTACTGTACTGTACTGTACTATACTATACTATACTATACAATACTATCCTATACTATACTATTACAATCGTAAATACCGATCATTACTGTTAAACTATGACTGCGGCAGTATTTTTCGGTCATTTCGTAAATTACCAATCCTGCTGTAAAATACAGATTCCGCGAGGTAGCTCATTATTAGCAGCCCAAAGAATATTGACCAATTGAAAGCCACAGTCGTTATTTTAACATATGGTCATTAAATAACGCAGTCGTAAAATGGGGATAATGATCGCTGTTTTACAGCCGCACCATTATTTTTAATGCTTGCGTCATAAAATAACATCCTTGGCGGTAAAAATATTAATATCGGAAAACTCAGGTACCTTTACAAATACCAACATTTGAGCCTTTTGCAAAGCCTTGCATTCATGTGTACAGGTCCTTACCACTGTCACGTGATCTCTTGTGAAGATTTTAAACTTTTTTGTCTTTACTGGACCTAGGGTTAAAATTTGTAATCATTTTAATTGTAAAGTGTAATCATTTTAATTGGGAAGGCAACTGAACACTTATTTATTACAAATCTATATTCTCTTCTTTTCTGTTTTCTATTAAAAGAAAGTTGTTACGGCACTGTTAATTAGCAATGAATCCTGGTTTCAATTCTGTCCAGACGGTTTTGAAATTCGAATATCAGACGGATTTCCCCAAATTTTTCCAAACTCTGAAAATCGAAAAATGTTAAAAATTGCTTTTGAAAAAGATTCCTATGGCAAAATCGAAATTTTCTATCAAAAATGAAATTGTTGTTGAAAATTCGAAAAATTCAGATTTAATTGGGTTCAAAATGGATTTTTGAAACTTCAAAAGTTTTCGGTGTCTTAAGCAAATCCCCCTGGTTTCATTCATCTCTACTGCTAATCCAAGTAGTTCAATATAAATAAAAACAGACACAGATATAATGTTAATGGGTATCAGAGTAAGTCCATGATGTGAAAGGCCTTTGAAACCTGGACCTCAAAAGATCAAATGTTCCCTGATTACTGTTTCCGATGAGCAGTAAAACATAGCAAATCATCCGGAGCAAATCATTATATATTTACATGTCCTTCAAGCTTCCATGTCAGACTGATCCAAAGCTTCAGCTTTACTCCCTTTACTTTTGTCTTGTTTACTTTTTACACTAACAATGCGGTGGTATTAGGTTTTAGCTGACAAAGCAGAAGATGGAAATCTCTGGTGCGTTAAGTATGACACTTCACTTGGAAAAGATGATCTCCGAACACTTGTAGACTTTATTGAGCTCCCAGAAGACTATTTTACAGTCTTCAGCTTATGGTTGACATATCAGAAAAATGTTCAAAGGAAAAGCTCTTCTGTTTCGGAATCTTAGTGAGAAAATTGAGTGTAAAATGGAACTTGCAAACCCTACGATAAACTAGAAAGTGAGAAAGAAAAAGATTAACTTAAAATCTATTGATATTTAGGGTGGAAGACTTAGCAAAACCGTTATAAATATAGTTTGAAAACAATAGTTATTTAAAGAAAAATGTCTACCAGTTAAAAGGCAACTATAATGGAAAAATGACTCTGTGTTGCCTTTAATCTAGTACTTGATTTACCAAGGCTCAGTATCCCCCCCTCTTAACCAACACCTCCTTCCATCTGAACAAGCTTTCTATGAGGACCAGAGCGCTCAGTAATCACTATGAGGCAGCATTAAAAAAGGGAATTTCCCATCATGCAATTCACACCTACCAACTGTCACCATTCTAGTTACAGCAAAAGAAGAGTTTCTGATAATTAGGCATTTCACTGACAGCTGAAATTTAGGATGGTTCAGGCTAAAAAGAAATATGGGAGAAATCAAGAAAAAAAAATAAAAAATTTGCGTTCTGGTAGCGGATGAATTGGGATTTTTCAAATTTTGGATAACATTTTCCATTTTTCAGTAGACATTTTAGAAGGTTTGAATGGTATTTTGAGTTTTGAAAATTTCTAAAGATTTGTGGGATCCGCAGATCTTTGAACACGACCGTTCCGAATCGAAACTAGGTTAATTTTGAAACCGTGATGAATCGATATTCTTCACTACAAACAGTTATCTTAGAATGTAAATGACACCTAAAGCTTTTCTTTCCCAGATCTAGAGATGTCCGAACTTCGCAAAATCCGGTCCACTCGAGGATCCGCGAATTTTCGAAAAAATTCAAAAATTCGAAAATCCGTGAGCGGACCCATTAAAATGAAAAAATCAATTTCGAAAATACGAGAAATCCTCGTAATTTCGAAAATTTTCGAAAATACATATTTTCACACATTTTCGAAAGTACGAAATCCACGTAATTTAGAAAATTTTCGAAAATACGAGAAATCCGCGGCTCGGAAGGCGGAAAATCCGGAAAAATCCGCCCTTCTCGAACGGGATAAATCCACGGCGGATCCGGGTTCTGATCCGCGAACCGGCCATCCCTACCCAGATCATCTCTACTACCTGCATTACAAAAGATCCACCCAGAAAAATACATCCAAGTCCAATTTAATGCCCCCGGCCAATGATCTGATTCGTTTCTCAGCGTGTTTCTGGAAACAACTCTACAGTTTGGATATAAGCAGGACTGTGTGCACTGAATAATAAATGAAGGTTTAATTTATAGTGAATGTATTGATTTACTGCAAAAAAATCACAAATCAATTTGAAAAAGAAATCGATGGTCTTTGCTGAATGGTTGTTTTTTTTTTTTAACATATAAATCCTACATACTAAAGGATATTGAGAATTAATGAATATGTAGCCAACACAGCAAGGGAGGATCAATAATATGTAAATGTGGTTTTGTAAGGTTTGCATTTTGGTGGAGGATGCAATATATTATTCTTGTTAAGGAATGGCATTGTCAACAACACAAAACGGGAAGATAGTCCACTAATAACAATACACAATATGATGGTAGTGTGTTGACAGTCAGGTATACAATTCCTGAAGGAAGTTGGAATCCCCTACACAATTAGTTACCATTGGAAATGTTCAATCAAGAACGTTGGAGTAGAGTTGCCATTGCCCCTTCATTAAGCATTTTGCGAAAAATCCCTTGGGATCAATCAAGGTTCCTACATACCGTATGTATGGTCATTCGTAAGCACAGAGAAACAGGAGAGTTTTACTTGCTTCTGTCTGCAGTAAGTTTGTTCCAGTAAATGCTGCAAAGTGACTGTTTTGATTCTTGTTACCTAATTAATGAACAGGATTAGATTACAAATAACATGTCAGTATTTCAAAAGATTAATTGTTCTGTACGAAATGTTCCATGCACCACGCATTTCACCATTCAGACATTTAAAGGCTCAATAACAGAAATGTAAGTGGCTCTGACATTTTGAAATAAATAGAGTTACGATGCACGTGAACTGTGAAGGATTTGCTCGAATAAACAAAGAACATTATTCTGTTACGGTAAGATCAGCAGTGCAGGTTTTCATAAGCAGATCTCTCTGTTTTAGTGAGAATTGAGCTAAAAGCTTCGGTTTTTGCTTTACAGTATGATCTGGTGAGGCATTTGTCATTGTTTCAGTAAAAGGGCACAAACAACATGTTTTGGGAAATACATGACTGTGTGTTTGCTCCACAGTCATGCAGACGTAAAGACAATTGTGGTGGGGTCCTTGTTCACCAAGCGCCTTATACTGTAACTACACAGCAATACCAGACTCGGTGGTGAATGTTATTGGTGATGGACAGACTCCTCTAAGTTCACTGGTGGGTTCATGAATCATTTGTGAACCTGCCATTCACTGCAGATCTCTACCAGATCTCTCTCTACCAGAGTCTATGGTATTTTGAGCCTTTAGCCGAAAGGATCGCTGGTGGACTGTCTGGCAAATGCCCTAATGACCGCAAACTAAGGCTTTCCTCTCATACAGATATGATAAACTATAAAAGTGGTGAAAGGGGAACAAGGGGGCTATTGGTGGGAGTGTATATAGTCTAAAGTTGCCCATACACATTGCCGATATTCAGTAAATTCAGTAAATTACTAAAAATTGGCAATTTATATGGATAGATTATGAAGCAGACAGGCTACCACTGTTAGCATCCCAACCTTTCAGCCGAATATAAAATTGCCGTCAAACCCTTACCGGCTCCCTACACTGTAGTATAGGGTGGTGACAATGTGTGTGTCAATGGCAAGAAAGAACGATCATTAAATACAGAACAATTATTCCTGTCTTTTGATGTGTCAGCCAATTCACGATTAGATTCCAAAGTCGCATGTGTATGGGCACCTTTAGGGGCTTAGTTCATAGGAGGTGCAAATGTTTGTCTGTTATTCATACTTACACCAGCCAATCATATGTTATCTATCTGCAGTAGACCAATAAAAAGCTTACATTTAATTGGTTGCTGCAGACTTATAAACTTTTGTACCTCATATTACAAATGTCCAAAAACAACATCTATAATACTGTATTGGGAACAGCAATTCCTCCCAGCTTTGCAGTTTCCCAGGCATTACCATTGAAATCAGATTCAATCAATCTTATTGAAGAAGTCATGATTTGTGAAGATTCCGCCTTATCACATAACATAGCATAGTTTGGGTGACCATTGACCTTGTTTGGTGCAAGGTAAAGGTGAGAAGATGATCGATAAAGAGGAACCGAACTGTTCTATGCATTGCGTCCATTGAGAGATACAACAACATTTGTAGTGGTCTTTAAACCAATTCTGAAATAACGGAAAATAATATGCACAGTTAGCTTAACAGAATACCATTCAATACACATATTGAATGGTATACACAATACAATATTATTGTACCAGATCACTGGCACAAAGCAGACAGTGCACTTACTTTCTTTAAACAAGATAAACCAGTTTTGATTTACCTTAATGGTAAGTATTGCAATTATTTAATATCTTGACTGTACCAATTTTATTTAATATAAAAACATGAATGGCATTTTACAGTATGCTTGTGAAAGTTCTCATTCATCCAGGTCATGGTATATCTGTGATATTCAGTCATCCAGGTCATAGTATATCTGTAATATTCATTCATCCAGGTCATGGTATATCTGTAATATTCATTCATCCAGGTCATGGTATATTTGTAATATTCATTCATCCAGGTCATGGTATATCTGTAATATTCAATCATCCAGGTCATGGTATATCTGTAATATTCATCCATCCAGGTCACGGTATATCTGTAATATTCATTCATCCAGGTCAAGGTATATCTGTAATATTCATTCATCCAGGTCATGGTATATCTGTAATATTCATCCATCCAGGTCATGGTATATCTGTAGTATTCAGTATTAAAGTCAATGGGAGTCAAATAGTTTGAATGAAATACAATTACATATCAATGGTAACTTAATGTAAATGGCTCTGGGACCTTGGAGATGGACAGGGAAACACGCTTGAATATCCAGAACTTTAAAAAAATCTATTCTATTCTCACACACGGTACTTTCGAGCTCTTGTGTTCGATTTTTGCTGATTATCCCATAAATGATTCGAACATTCGATAATTATCCCATAAACGATTCGAAGATCGTTTAATTTTCGAATTTGATAATTATGGAAAGTCCGAGAAATCCGGGATAGTTCGAGAAGCCCAAGTCCATACGAACTCAATAAGTTTGGCTCGAACTCAGGTTAACTCTATTTATGACTGAAGCAGTCATTCAGAAACCACTTTAGCCAACATTTATATAACATGTATAAAAAGGTGAATTATCTAGTTCTGTGTTAGTACAGGATATACCTGTTAGAAATAAGTAACATTTACTGTCATAATCATTGACACCCCATATCACAGTGACTCATTAGACTGCTCCTCTTCTATATCTTTGGGTGAAGCCAGTGTAAAGTAGACTAGAAGGGGTTAAAAGTCCCTAATGGGCTTGACGTCACACAAGATTATTTCTGGCTAGAACTTAGAAATGCAAACAATATTTTATATTAATCGGTAGTTTTCGTATTTTAAAGGGAAATGCGAGAGAGAGCTACAATTGGCCTTGCCTAATATATTTAAGGTTTAACTTCTCCTTTAAAGGACAACTGCACGCTAACAAAAACACCTTTCCTTGCAAAAATGAAAAGGTTGGAAATATAAAACAACTGCCTTTAAACAGTAAATCAATTCAGTCTCAGACCAGCTCTACCTTTCTACTGTATAGATTAAAAAGACTATAACATAGAACTAAAAAGAAAAATAGAAAAACATCCACAATTTAAGAAAGCAAGACGTGTTATAGATAAAATAATAAAGAACTGCGATGCACAAGAGAGTTAGCTGCTAATTATAGACAACTGCCTCTAGTCTGAGGCCTCCAGTTTTAATAACCTCCAATCTCTACTGTAAAATAAATAGGTTACAGATGGTCATCATTTGTCCATTCCATCCAGATAAACTTCTCGTATTCTACCTCTCACAGATGCTGTTCTGATAGAGTGAGCTATAATGGTTTGTAAGATGCTCAAAGATAAATGACTATGTTCTCTAACAGGATCAGTAAACAGGAAATTAATCTCAGTCCCTGAGTTTAAAATGCAAGGTCATGTCTTAGAATAAATACTGGAAAAAAATATATAAATATCAGGCAAGGTGAAGGCAAGTTTAGCTAAAAAGTATAACTTTCCGTTTGGTTGAGCTGTTATTGTGCTGGAATACAAATTCACCTACCCTTTAAAATAAAATCACATTTAATTCAAGGGCTTACCAACTTAATGCAGACTTAATAATATACTATCAGGGGAATAATGTAAAGTACAGCCTCTTAGGTTTATAAAATTTCTACTGCCCTAAAAATTGATTGGTTATTATTATTATTATGGATTTATATAGCGCTAACATTTTCCGTAGCACTTTACAATTACACGTATACATTCACATCAGGCTCTGCCCTGAAGAGCTTACAATCTAATCACTTTATGTACACATAATAACCTATCAGTATGTCTTTATGATTGTGGGGGAAACCGGAAGTGCCCAGAGGAAACCCACTCAAGCATGGGGAGAACATACAAACTCCTTACAGATGTGTCCAAGGGTGGATTCGAACTCAGGACTTCAGTGCTGCAAGGCATCAGTGCTAACCACTGAGCCACCGTGATTATTTACCATTTTAAAAAACAAGAATGTTTGGAATTTTACTCTCAAGTCCTTTACAACCAGGAAAATTAGCAACATGGATAGCTCATTATTTGAGATGGCTGAACTTCATAAAGTTCGGTCTGTTTTCGAACTTTCGAACTTCAGTAAAAGTTCGAATTCTATCACCAAAACTTGTTAAAACACTTCTTAAACATGAGCGGGCAATTTTCGGATTTTGCTCAAGCTACATTCGAGGGTTACGGACAATTTGAGGGTTACCGAAAATAGAACCATAAATTCGAGGGTTACCGAAATCGAACAATACTTTCCAGTGTTACCGAAAACGAACGATACTTTCAAGGGTTACCGAAAATCGAAGGCTACATTTGAGGGTTAGCGAACGATACAGTCTAGGGTTAGTGAAACCGATCCATACATTCAAGGGTTATCGAAAACTAACGATACTTTCGAGGGTTAGCAAACTATACATTCTAGGGTTAGTGAACAGCCCGTAAATTGGATAATTGGCGAATTTATGATAATTATCGAAAATTATCGAGTCCAGAAAAACAAACTTGTTCAAATAGTTCAAGTCCGTCCGAACTCATAAAGTTCGGCTCGAACACTTCCAGGTGCAGCCAGGTGGTACATGAATTATTGAACTCTCTCTAAAACATTCTAAAATGAAATCAACGTTGGCGCTGGTAAAAGACACCCGCGCAGCTGGCACAACAAATTTAGTATCCGTTTTGCACTGGATTTAGCACAGAGTTAAAATGTCGCACTGTGTTAATTCCCTTTCGGAATTTTCCTACGCCACAAAATGAATATTAAATTTGTTGAAGGATTTACCCTCGGGTCCTTTCAGGATTCAGGATTTAATAGCGCAAAATGGCTATTACATTTTTTCGGGTAATTTCCCCGGAGCAATAGCGCCTCTGGCTAAGCCTTTAATATCATGTCATGTGGTTTATCTAGCAATGTATCGCCCAATGCTTGATGGCTATAGTTTGCTTTCTTTACAGTGCATATTCACAAAACTAGAGATGGGATTCGGGTCTGACACGAAATCCGGATGATCCGTCCGAATCTGGATTTCGGGACTACGGAGCGCATTTACGTTAATTTTTGGATGTACGGGGCTATTTTCGCTAATTTTAGAAAATAATTTCAAATGTTTGAAAATCCTCGAAAATACGAAAACTCGAAAATGGTCTCCGATCGTATTTTCAAGAATTTTCTAACGTTCGAGGCTATTTTAGAAAATTATCGAACATAACCCCGTACATTCGAAAATTAGCACAAATTCTTTCCGGTTTCGGATCTTCGTGATTTTCCGAATCCGATATCGGTACAAAACTAGTGAGTTTCGGCCATCTCTAGTCTTAACACTTAGTATTCCTGCAAAAACCCATTTTATCAACATTTGCCTTTCTTCTTGGTGCTCCTAAGAGAAGATATTTTACATTGAAGTCTGACGGTTTTGCAAAAGCAGCCGGATTGTGCAGCAGTCATTAGGTCATCATTAGCTGTGATGTCACAGACTTTATATTAGAAAATGTGTGAGTCAGGGGGGCGAACATGACCTTTAACTAGACTTTATAGCAGTGTCACCTATAGGATCATGTTTATGAAGCCAGTATTTGACCAGTAACCAATGTCTGATCATAAATAATTAGATTGTGGGCACTATTCCATCATCCGTGATCGCTTTACATCACGTACATACATGTTAACACACATTACAAAGCTAACGTCCCATTTTTTGGTCATTTCTGTCACCATTTGTGATATAAATTTATCTCCCCATGGCAAATTATGTTTACGCTTTCTGTTTAACTGCAGAGCCACTTGGGTATTTATTTATGATCTTCTTGATCAGTCACATAATGGCCTTAAATTGTATTCTGAATGTACGACACCAGCAGTGATCCTTCCCTCGTTCCTCCTAATACTCAGATCGATCTTTACACATTACTCTTAATTACTCATAAGGGAAACAAACGAGCTTTTGAACGAATGACTATTGACGAGATTTGGCTCGCGCAGTAAAAAAAAACACAATGATTAATGTCACAAGGCTGAGACAAGGGGGGATATTTTATTTTGTGGTTTCCTTTCCTTCAGGGTGTCAGAAAGTCTATTGTAGACGGGCTTTCCTGATAAATGCTGAAGGAATGTAAATATGAAGCTAATTCTATTATTTCAATAGACGGCTTCAAATAATTAATCAGCCACAAAAAAAAAAAAAAAAAAACATTCAAGAAGTTAGTTTAAAAAGTTGGATGGATGAAGGTTAATAATTTATTGCTTATTGTTAAAAGTTGGTTCTGCTAAAACCTGAACTGTAAATGCTCCAATGTTTTTAATGCCTACCTGCTTTTTCCTTAGGACTATTATTAAAGGAGAACTTTATTGACCAAGCTCTGCCCCTTAGTCTGGGATCAAGCTAATGGAAAAATACACTTCTTGCAGAGCATGTCTTACCATTGGTTAGGCCCTGGGCCAGAACAGGGTGGAGCAACTTCGCTACAGCTGTCCTTTAAGGGTTTCTTAAAGTTCTACAGGCTTTTTGTATTAACCGATTTGCCCCAGGGGCTGAATCAAGGGCAAGACAGTAATGGGCACCTTTAGGGTCCTGCATACTGGAAGTCAGTTTATTGGAAGCACATATTTCTGAACAGAGATATTGAGGTATTGAGGTTAGTGAAATGAAAAACAAAAAAATGTTTTTCTTGAAAACATACAGTATGTATTTGTGCTGAAATTCTATTGTTAGTCTTCTTATATAGCCTTATCATGTAATTCCCAGAATATAATTTACCTAATTGCTCTATTTAGTTATTGCAATTATTGTTGGATTTTGTGTAGGGAAAACCCTACTTTATTTTATTGGTTTATTGGTGTCTGTGAACACAAAAATGAAACACTGGGGGAAATTTGAAAGAATAAGCTGGTCAACTTTATTACAAGGGGGCAACGCTTTCCATTGTCTATATTAACGTTAAAGGGTAACTGTGATCTCAATACAATTGTCCTCTATTTAAAAAAGCTTGTCAAGTTACACTTCCTTGTCTGTCCTGACTGTCTGAGTCTGTGCCAATCATGTGATATGCTGTGTAAGAAGTCCAACCCAAAAAATTGGTGCTCCAACCTGAGACTTGGTGGCAGAGTAGTGGTGCTGTCACAGGTCACAATACAAGCAAGAAAAAACACCATACATACCTCTATAACTTTGGATAAACTGCAGCTAGAATTATGATCCTGGAGTCAGGTAGGAAACCACAGTTCCCCTTTAAGGGAATTCTGTATTTAATGAAAAAAATGGACTATGAAGACTAATGGCATGTTTAATAGGTCCTAGCCTGAATGTCTATAAATATGTCTTCTCATGAGACAGATATGCGAACAGAGTAATTAATGTTTGTGTAAAAATTGAATGAGATTATATAAGAGAAGGCAATTAGGGGATGACAAATCCCTTTAACTATTCATCATCCATTCATAACCAATGGAACCTCTAAATCGCCTTTTCCCTAAGCATGAAAGACTTAAATGGTTTATCAGCGACAGAGAATAAAAAATATATTAAAAATTCTCATTGCCTTGGAGGTTTGCGTTATACCTACGAATATTTAAGGAGAACCAAAAGGAAATTAAAGATAAGGTTCAGAGAGTATAAGAGAGCGATAGGAGTTGGTTCACAAAATGATAACTAGACATTTTAAGGGATATAGAACTCTGATGTATCCAGCTTAAAGGTGATGGCGCTGGAATTAAGGTCTAATCTTTCTTTGCGTGCAGGGAAGAGATACGCTTATCTATATGGAAGGCAATGCTTTGGATGCTTTACTATGACAGGTTTTCCCCTTGGAGTATTAATCGAGAGCTTGGAGTCAACGTGTATTATATGTTTTTATTATGGTATATTGTTTTATTTCATTTTTATTGCAATGTTACTATTTACTATGAAACCATTTCTTTATGGTTTTATTTTTTCATATGTAGATATTATGTTTCATATTTAGACAGTTTCAAAATGTACATGGATACAACTACAAAAGCTATTGTACTGCCCAGCATCTAGAAGACATCCAAATAAGAAAGTGAAGGACACGATGAGGACAATCAAATGGAAATGAGATATTACTAAATAATTCCCTTTATCTTTTGCCAGGAACCAAAATTTTCCTAAATTTAATAAACATGTCTTGCTTTGTCCATACATGACCATTTCTAGAGTGCCAGCTTTAAAGGGAAACCTTAAAGTTTGTCTACAATGAGAGGTGTTGAGGTTGAAGCCTGTTGTCCACATATCTGGCTCTATGGTTATATTTTGGTCAATACATTTGTTCTATTAAATGTTTTAAACATACTCCAACAATGTTCCAATTAATAAATATACAGGGAGATTCAATAAAAGTTCGTATTGCTAAAAATGGTGCTAAGTTTGCCCCAACCAATCAGATTTTAGCTTTCAAATGTTAAATAAGATCTGATTGGTTGGGGCAAAATTAGCACCATTATAAACGATAAGAACTTTTATTGAATCTCCCTGATTGCTTATTGAGTAAGTGAAGATGATGTTGGAATACACTTAGCAGATATTAGATTTGATGTCAGATTGTTGAATCTATCTAATATCTAACTGAAGACCAGCTGTTTACCTTTCAATGTTCCCGTTTACATCCTGGCCATGTATTTTTTAAACAAATGGCGATTGTAGAATGATCAGACCAGGTGGTTGTCCAAATGCCGTGGGAATCTGGCCAGGAAGTAAGTTTGCGGTGGAAATATCTGTGTTCCTAGATGTAATTAGTGTCCTTTGACTTCAAAGAACCTGAATTCCCTTTTGAGGAATACCATTTGCATCTGTAATAACCATTTCTGAGTTAAGTCCCTGCGATTTTCACAGTCCCAGTTCCTGACAATAGTTCCATATCGTAAAAGGACTTTAATAACAGGAACTTAGGCAGTGGTGGTTATTGCATTTTGAGCTTCTTATTATTATTGTGCATGCGATTTTCATTAGATGTCAAGGGGATAAAGGTCTCATTAACAGGCATATCATTCATATACGCAATATGCCCACAAATAAAATGTGCAGCTAACAAAGCTTGACTTTAATTACAGTCAAATAAAATATCTGATTAACGTCAGTTTTTATCTTTATTTTATTCCTTCTTCCTATGTTGGGAATGAAAATATTTACTCTTGGGGAAGATAAGAAAGGAATCTAGCACCCTGAATCGTACGTTACATATTAAGATATTGCATCTCCGCCAGGAGTGTTCCTATGGTTTTTAACACCTGAAACAACTTTTAATGCTGCCTATCGGCAGATGGGTGGCGTCATGTGAAGCAGGCGTGGCTTCATCAGGGAACATAGGTGGGCTGACTAACACTGACTGGTGGACTGGAGGGATGACTTAACACTGATTGGTGGAATGGAGGGATGACTTAACACTGATTGGTGGACTGGTGCTGAAATGCGGTATTGCAGGAAGGAAGATTTTTTATTTTAACTGCGCCCTGAGCAAATGTTTCATTTTGCTTCATGGTAGGGGCACCCCTGATCTCAGCCATCTTGTGACACAAGGTGGTTTACTGATCAATGTTCCCTGATAGCGCTGGTCTCAAACTCAGCCATAATGAAGTTAATGGGACGTTTAAAAAAAAAAACTATTATAAAAAAAAAACTAAATTATTAAATGATTTATCTATATTACACATACTCTACCCAAGTATTCTACAAGTCTTAATTTTTGAAAGAAATCCATTGGTTTCACACCCTTTGCTATGCTTTACTCTGGTCAGTAGTGAGTTGCCCTTTCAGATTCCGCAGGATGCACAACTTCCCAGAATGTTCCTAACAGAAATTTCTATTGATTGGCTGTTGGATGGGTCAAACATGCTCAGATCTCTACTGAGCAACTGAATCACCCAGGGACCATAATAGACACTATTGGCAAACTGCAAACAGGAAGTCAGTATTTTGGAAGGATTTATTTATACACAGACAGATCATTGGATTAAGAAACCCCCCCCTTCTTTTTTCTTTCAACAAATGTGCTGAACACCCCCTTTAAAGAAGCTATAAGGTTCATTTTTCAGTCTACATGCCCTTTATTATTATGCAACCATCAACGTTTTATAGTTACAATTTACTGTAAAGTTAAGGGAAAGTAGGTTACAAATCTTTAAGTTTAATTTCTTCATTAGAATTAGAAACAGGTTGAAAGGCACAGCTGATGATTATCACTGAATCGTTCTTTCCTTGGGGAGGAGGGGGTTCATCTCTGTTTTCTTCCATGTTTATTTCTGATTTCCACTCGGAAACATCCAGCAGCTGTTTGGGATGTTAATTTCTGCCCTCGGATCGTTATATTTACTTTTTACGTAACGAGGCTAAATTTGTTTTAATAAACTGAAACAGTGGAACTTCTACCTAACATAATTATCATTTCCGATAAGTGTGTCTTCGTTAATTATACCGAGTCCGGGGATTTATAGTTTGTAAGGAAACACAATGAATCTCTAGTAATACATGTGTAATTATTACACATTAGTTTATATAATTAAAATCATAAACAAATTAAGGGTAATTTAACTCAATTACTTGGAATGGTTAAAAAAAAATCCTAATACACTGCCTGGTAATAAAGCAATATCCTCTGTTCTATTTCTAAAGGGGAACATTCACACATTTTATTTTGTGTCTGATAATGAACTGGTGTAGTACTAGAACTCGAACTCAAACCAGAGTTCGAGTCAAACTTAACTTAAGTACTTCTTGAACTATCCCGGACCCAGATTTCTCAGACTTTCGAACTTTCTGGACTTCGACGTGGTTCGCTAACCCTTGAATGTATTGTTTGCTAACCCTCAAAAGTATCGTTCGATTTCGGTAACCCTCAAATTTATGGCTCTATTTTCGCTAACCCTCGAAAGAATTGTTTGGTAACCCTCAAATTGGCCGTAACCCTCGAATGTAGCTTGCGCAAAACCCAAAAATTGCCCGCTCGTGTTTAAGAAGTGTTTTAACAGGGTTTGGAGATAGTGACATGTTCCCCAGACCATTTCCCAGGTGCCACAGCCATTTACAGTAAGTTACCATTGTTAGTTTAGCTGTAAATCACTCAGACTTTTCGAAATATCACTCCCCATTGACTTTAATGGGTCCAAATTCGAACTTGCGGACTTTTACTGAAGATAAAACGGACCGAACTTTATGAAGATCGGCCATCTCTAGTGGTGGTGTGTGTGTGTGTGTGTGGGGGGGGGTGTCTGTGATAAGTAAAAACTATAATTTTAAGACTCCCGGCCGGAGCCCCTGGCAATGTAGGTTTCCCATATCAAAAGTTGGCCCTTAGTATAATAGTACAAAAGGTTGCGATTGTAAACCGACCAGTGCTTTGATACACAGATGTACAATATTAATTGTATGTAGATGTACCATACATATTGTTCAATATTTAAATACTTTCGTGATTAATGTCTAATGTAGTCTTTTGTGATTTTGTGATTGTAACTTCAAAAAATACTACGATCATTTAACCAATTGACTTTCAGAATCATATTACGATCAATATTACGATCCAATATCGCCGTAATAAAATTGGGAAAACATAACATTTTTGGGCCAATCAATGGAAATGTCTACTTGCATGTCGGAATGTTCGGAATATAGGCCCAGTGTATGGGCACCTATAGGCCATCAGTAGCGTTCTGGTTCCTCTTTCTGTTCTGCACCTATAGGCCATCACACACAAAATAATTGATGTATAAATGTAGTTATTTTCGGTAACCATTGAAAATGCCTTTGTACTTTGAATAACCCTCAAAAATATGATCGGAAACTACTTTTGCATTTCCAGTCATAATTTCAAGGGTTATGGAACGTACAAGGGCATTTTCGAGGGTTACCAAAATCCCAACAGTCAGCTCGGTTCAGAGAGAATATTTGGATTTCAGACCCGGATCCCATCTCTACTGCCCACATGATGTCTAATGGAGATGTGTCAGTGCACTTGTAGAATGTAAAAAACTATATAATGTGATACTGTACTCAACAAAAATAATAATTTATAAAATATTAGCTTTCATGACATTTCTGCTTTCATCTCATGGTTTGGAACAAGAGGAAAACCCCAGAAAGCTAATTAAATTGTCAGTGGAAATGAATTCAAATTAATTTAAATTAAATCAATGTACCCATCGCTCATACAACCGTATACAGTCTTAATGATTATTGGAGGAAACCTACATACTCACAGTAATACAAGCACAGGGGGGAAATGGGAACTCTTTGAAGATGTAGCCAAGGGAGGATTTAAACCCAGGACCCATGGACTAACCACTGAGTCCCCATCGTGCCCCATTGGGATGTACTGTAATTATTGGCTAGTTTGTTGAATATTGGGAAAGTCCATCTTGGTTTTTTTTCTTCTCAAACTTAAGCACCAACCAAACTGCCATTATTTACTGACCTTAAGGTAATTGGACTGAGAAGGACCATGATAACTTAAATAGATTCTAGGATAAGAACAGCCGCCCCTGTTTAGGTACCTTTAAATATTCCATTGGAGTTGGCTGGTTGATTCGCTCCTGTCGCAGTAATTACAGACGGAGCAAGATGTGTCCTGAAACAGTTGGATGATTCCATCACATGTTTGTTTAAGAGGTTTGGCAGCTCTGAGCTACTGACCCGCCAAATTCATGTTTCCTTTACAATCCTACGGGTAAATAATTTAAAGGGGAACCGTACACTGCAATTCTGCTACATTAAAAAGAGTTTTACCTTTTTATTTTTGTTGCATGTGCCTTCCATCTGAGGAAGCTGCCATAATTCTATTTACAGTATGCTAGGAAATAAACACATCATCAGTCCTGTAGAGTTCGTTAATGCTGTACCTCATTGGCTGAATTCTGTCTATTTTTAATGTATGTTGTCATTTAACTTGTCTTTTATAAGTAAAGCACCAATGCACCTGTGAAAGACCGTTCCTTGCTGTGTTCATGTTCATCACTTGCTCATTCGCTAGAAAATCAAATTGAAGGTTCAGCTGCGCAGATAAGACCGTTAGCCGCAGTCATTGGTGTGGTAAGGAGAATAGACCGCACAGTAAAATTAAGGGCGCCGCGCTGGTGTTTTATGTACAAATGAGAAGTGTTTGTGCCTGTTGATATGTGAATGAGAGACAAAGCGGAATTAGAGCAACGCGAGTTCTTTTTTATCCAGCTCCTTGTAAAATGCGTTGTCATCCTCTGTACATTCTCTTTACAGCAGAAAATAAATCATTGTTACTCATTTGATATTTCTTTAGATGTGAATATTTATTTGGAAAATAAACCAAAATGGTTGTTAATAAGCCAAACGACAATAACTCATGTCTTGCATTCATTCTTTTTATTTCTTTTCTCGTGTTGGTCCATTAAATTGCAATTTTACCCCATCAGGCGCTCACCGGGAGCCTTCACCAGTAGGTGTGGGGTGCGGCTAAGAAAGCATTGTCCAATACACTTGCCTACACTCGACAAAGGAACCAGCAGTCCGAAACATGTATTGGGTTAAGCCTGGTACACACGTCCGATGGCACGGATGAGGAACGACGCTCGAGCATGGGCACAAGCTCTGGGAAAATCGCCCTGAAAGACTCTCAGGAATATCTTCAATCACAGTTATTAAGGGTCCGTAAACACGGCAGATGGCACAACGGAAGAGTCGTTATCGCTCTGGGTAAATCTCCCAAAATGGGATTTACCCACATTGTGATTTTAAAGAGGAACTGTGGTCCAAAAATGACTTTGATAGGAATGAGAATCTTTGCAATTTATTTTCATTGTTTATTTTGCATAGTTTTGAAGATATTTACATTTTTGTGTGTGTGATATGGCAGCAGCATCGCCAGGTCCCCTGCACTTCCTGCTCCCTGCTCTAAAACCATGTCAATCAATTTGCCCTGTGTCTCCTCCCCTTTGCAGCCCCCCTGGTCCCTCCCACTCATGGACCCCATGGTCCCTCCAGTTGCCCCCCTTGGCCCATTCCCTTACAGCCCCATGTGGCTTGAAGTTTAGTTCTTGAAGACATTTCGCTAGTCATCCGACTGGATCTCTCAATTCAGAATGACTTAATAGTACGCTTGGGGGACCTGGAACTTACCTTACCGCCGCTCCACTGCAAGCCGCTCCTTCAATGACAGCGCCAATACAAAAGTAGAGGCTTGCGAGTGGAGCGCGGTAGGGTAAGTTCCCGGTCCCCCGAGCGTACTATTATTCACAGGGAGGTGGGAATAAGTGTTCTCACCTCCCTGTGAATAATAGAAACGAATGGCAAATAGTTATATTTATGGATTTAGTGTTCCTTAAGGTACCCTGGAAAGTCCCAATTATTATAATTAATTCCACGGTACATAATTGGCAACAGATTTTTGTACAAGTCATTCTGAATTGAAATCCAGTCGGATGACTAGCGAAACGTCTTCAAGAACTAAACTTCAAGTCCAGTTGATCTAATTGAATACAACAGATATACCATGACCTGGATGAATGAATATTACAGATATACCGTGACCTGGATGAATGAATATTACAGATACACCACGACCTGGATGAATGAATATTACAGATACACCGTGACCTGGATGGATGAATATTACAGATACACCGTGACCTGGATGAATGAATATTACAGATATACCATGACCTGGATGGATGAATATTACAGATATACCATGACCTTGGATGAATGTATTACAGATATACCATGCCTGGATGGATGAATATTACAGATATACCATGACCTGGATGGATGAATATTACAGATATACATGGACCTGGATGATGAATATTACAGATATACCATGACCTGGATGAATAAATATTCAAGATATCCGTGACCTGGATGGATGAATATTACAGATATACCGTGACCTGGATGGATGAATATTACAGATATACGTGACCTGGATGAATGAATATTACAGATACACCATGACCTGGATGAATGAATATTACAGATATACCCGTTGACCTGGATGATGAATATTACAGATACACCGTGACCTGGATGAATGAATATTACAGATATACCGTGACCTGGATGAAGGAATATTACAGATATACCGTGACCTGGATGATGAATATTACAGATATACCGTGACCTGGATGATGAATATTACAGATACACCGTGACCTGGATGAATAAATATTACAGATATACCGTTACCTGGTAATGAATATTACAGATATACCATAACCTGGATGAATGATATTACAGATATCCGTGACCTGGATGAATGAATATTACAAGAATACCGTGACCTGTGAATGAAATATTACAGATATACCATGACCTGGATGATGAATATTACAGATAAACCATGACCTGGATAAATGAATATTACAGATATCCATGACCTGGATGGATAATATTACGATATACCATGACCTGGATAATGAATATACAGATATACCAGTGACCTGGATGGATGAATATTACAGATATACCATGACCTGGATGGATGAATATTACAGATATCCATGACCTGGATAAATATTACAGATATACCATGACCTGGATGATGAATATTACAGATATACCATGACCTGGATAATGAATATTACAGATATACCATGACCTGGATGGATGAATATTGACACGATATACCATGACCTGGATGGATGAATATACAGATATACCTGACCTGGATAATGAATATTACAGATATACCATGACCTGGATGAATGAATATTACAGATTACCATGACCTGGATGAATAATATCCGATATACCATGACCTGGATGGATGAATATTACAGATTACCATGACCTGGATGGTAATATTACAGATATCATGACCTGGATGGATGAATATTCACGATATACCATGACCTGGATGGTAAATATTCAGATATACCGTGACCTGGATGGATGAATATTACATATAACCGTGACCTGGATGATGAATATTACAGATATACCGTGACCTGGATGAATGAATATTACAGATACACCATGACCTGGATGATGAATATTACAGAATACCGGACCTGGATAAATGAATATTACAGATACACCGTGACCTGGATGAATGAATATTACAGATTACCGTGACCTGGATAAGGATATTACAGATATACCGTGACCATGGATGAATGAATATTACAGATATACCGTGACCTGGATGGTGAATATTACAGATACACCGTGACCTGGATAATAAATATACAGATATAACCGTTACCTGGATGATGAATATTACAGATATACCATGACTGGATGAATGAATATACAGATTATACCGTGACCTGGATGAATGATATTACAGATATACCGTGACCTGGATGGATGAATTTACAGATATACCATGACCTGATGAGTGAATATTACAGATATACCATGACCTGGATAAATGAATATTACAGATATACCATGACCTGGATGGATGTATTAGATATACCATGACCTGGTAATGAATATTACAGATTACCTGACCTGGATGGATAATATTACAGATATACCATGACCTGGATGGATGAATTTACAGATATCCTGACTGGATAATGAATATACAGATATCCATGACCTGGATGGATGAATATTACAGATATACCATGACCTGGATAAATGATATTTACAGATTATACCATGACCTGATGGATGAATATTACAGATATACCATGACCTGGATGGATGAATATTACAGATATACCATGACCTGGATGGAATGAATATTACAGATATACCATGACCTGGATGAATGAATATACAGATATACCATGACCTGAGATGAATATTACGATATACCTGACCTGGATGATGAATATTAGAGATATACCATGACCTGGATGGATGATAATTACAGATATACCATGACCTGGATGATGAATTTTACAAGATCATACCATGACCTGGATGGATGAATATTACAGATATACCGTGACCTGGATGAATGAATATTACAGATATACCATGACCTGGATGGATGAATATTACAGATATACCATGACCTGGATGGATGAATATTACAGATATACCGTGACCTGGGTGAATGAATAACACACAAAATCACGTTTGTATACTTCAAGGGTTGCCGAAAGTAGCTTTGTATATTCTGTAACCCCATAAAGTAGCTCCATACTTTCAAGGGTTATTGAAAATACAGAAAGTTTTGTGATCCGAAAGTGCTGATCGGTTCCAAATGAATCCAACCAGAACTTCGGATCTGGTAGTTCCGATTTAGAACCTGGTTCTGATTTGGCCCCATATTCCATCTTTAGTAGCTGACGGTTTGTGATTATTACTAGAAAATCTTACTTCATACCTTTGTTTAACCCAATGTGGCAAACCAGAATTTTATATTGGGGGAGATAGTGCTGGGCACCCTTGTTGGTCCCTTATTTGAACAATGTGACTGACTTTCATATGAAGAGGATCATCCCACATCAAGGTAAGGACCCTAAACTATCCTAGATAAAAAGAACTAGGGAGAAGATGACAAATAATAGAATAATCACCAATGCCTCCAGACATGTTAATCCCTCCAATATAATTGCTTGGGCACCTTAACAACAACAGTTTGCATTTTGATGGCATATGGGATCTTTCCTGGTATTTTTAACCTAACAAACCTGCACTAGTTCTCTCATTCCTGATTAGTGTTTAAAGGGTATGTTCAACCCTTAAACCCTTATTTATATTAATAAATCACTCAAACCCCAAAACCACTAAGGTTCAAATTCAGGCAGATGTAGGATTAACTTGTTAAGCAGTGAAATATTCTTAAAAGGGTTCTGCCTCCTCTCCAAGCTCTCTGACCTCACTATAAGCTTGCACATGCTCAAAAAGGTCAGTTAGAGGAATAGCATTCATTCATTGGCTGTGATGTCAACTGTCACATTTATGACTGTAAGAACAAGGAAGCAGAAACAGGGTTAACAGTATATCGGCAGCATTTCAGGTTAGTCTTACATCTCTCAGATTTTAACTATTGCAGTTCTTGGGTTATGAGGGTAATTTACCTATATAATTTTTTCATTTGGTGTGGAGTTGCCCTTAAAGGAGTTGTTTAAAATATAACTAAAGACTAAAAACATTATTTCTATTCTTATGGGTGCACAAGCAGTTACCAATTCTACCAACTATAGAAACTTGTGCATATAAAAAATGATATCCAATCATGGGTAGTATCCTTGCTTTACCAATCCTCAGCTGCTTCAGAAAAACTCCTCCCCCAAAAACAGATATTGTCCATGTCCTCTGCTATACCTCTCTTTCTGTCCACTAGCATGTTAACATCACAGACAGTAGGCTTTGAGCTGTCAGTGTATACTTTTACAATCCCGCATTAGCTTCTTTTTAGGCTAAAATAAAAATCATCTAGTATTATTGATTGATGCATCAAAATTTAACATAGTTACAAAGTTTTTTTTACCTTTGATACTTCCTCTCAGCAATGGTTAAGTGACCTCAGAAGGTCTCCTAATTCTTGGTCCCATGGTCCACATTCCAATTCAGATATGAGCAGATCAGTTCTCCTCCTTCTGCTGCCCCTGACCCAATGCTGGAGGAGTTAGTAGCAAGTTTAGAAATACTAAAGTTTGAAAAGTTTAGTTCTTACCTTACTCAAACGTAAATTAAGTTTTAAGTAAAGTTCTCTGTTCCGTTCTCCATTTTTATTCAAAGAAGCTGTTTATCCCTCATTTCATTGCCCACATGCTGTACCTGTGATTTAGAGATGAACGAAATTCCTTCCACTAGCAGATCTTCAGAATGTATCGAATATCCGTGAAACTGAAACTTCACTTCGAATTGAAGATTTTTAAATATTAAATTTCGACATCAAAATTTGACAAGGATTTTCTTTTTTGACCGTGATTTTTGTCTTTTTAAAAGTAAATTTTTCGACTTTTTTGTCACAGAATTTTGTCATAATTCCTCAAAGATTTGTACTTTGAATTTCCAAAAATTCCACGGGCCTGCGAATTTCCAAAATCCTGCTAGGATAACTAGGTTTAGTTCGAAATTAGGACTCATCACTAGGGATATACAGGGAGATGTACCGTATATAAGGTAATAAAAGTTCTTGGGCCTGATTTACCCACATGTGCTGTGCTAAAAATAGGGGTTAAACTTGTGCTAACTAATACTGAATAGGTTAGCGCAAGTGTAACTCCATAATTGCACTGGCTGCACCAGTTTTACTAAAGACACCACTGCAACTGGCATAATCTATTTCATAAAGGATTTGCACCACTTTTAAGCTTCACAATTTAAAGGGCATGTCCACCCCCAAAACTATAATCCCCCCCAGTAATGGCCCCACCATGTAGTGTAGTTTAATCCTTCCTCACATCCCAGCTCCATAGGGTCTCCTGTAGACCCCCCCTAAAGTCCCAAAACAGTCCACCAGGAAGCTAGCAGGGCTCTGCCTGCTACCTTGCCTCCGGTAGATATTTGCCATGCGTACTGGCAGCCTTCTCTCCCCCCCTCCTCCCCCTCCCTCTCCCTCCCTCTCCCTCCCGTTCTACTATCCCTCCCCCTAGCGTAAAAGCCTTTTAATATGCTGCTCCCCCATGTCTGGCAGCCCCAACCGCATGGTTAGTATTTTCCAAAAGCTCCCCAAACTCTTACTTACCTCTCCTATTTCCTCCGCTGCACTGAATGACCGGCAGCCGCGTCCGTTTTGGCTGCCGTTCAGCCAATCACAGACGCACTGCTCGGTCCCGCCCCTCTGCTTGCATTCTCGCAAGCAGAGGGCCGGCAGTGCAGTGGAGGAACGAGGGGAGGTAAGTAAGAGTTTGGGGGGCTTTTAGAAAATACTAACCATGCGGTTGGGGCTACCAGACATGGGGGAGCAGCATATCAAAAGTAATTTTTAAGGGTGGACATGCCCTTTAAGACCAGCTAATGGCAGGTCTTAAAGTGGTGCTGGAGTAAAATCCCTTTTGGGATTTACCACAAGGTGCAAATCCGGTATTAAATACGGGAAGCCATATTTGCCTGGAGCATATGCAGCTCTGGGTAAATGAGACCCCTTATTGTTAAAAATGGTGCTCATTTTGCCCCAAATAATTTAGATGGTATTTACCATTTGAAAGATAACATCTAATTGGTTGGTTCAAAATGAGCACCATTTTTAACGATAAGAACCTTTATTACATCTCCCAGGTAGCGTGGGTTTGACTAGAACCTGGTTTCAAATTGGATCTGAGGTTTTCGAAGTTCCAACAAAACTTTCAGTACTTTCGAAACTCAAATTTTCGGCCTCTTGATTTTTCCCCGAAAATTCGATAATTATCAATAATCTGGAAACGTCGCATTTTAGTAATCCTCGACAGGGATTGATTTCAGTAACCCGCAATTTTGCAAGTTGATTTCGGTAACCCTTGAATTAATGATATTGGTAACCCTCGAATCTGGAAGTCTATTTTGGTAACCCTCAAAAATATAATGCGGAAGCTCAAAAACCTTGTGACAAATGTTAATAATTTAATAAGTTTTGGTTATATGTACGTGTACCCCAGGCCATTTCCTAGGTCATACTATTGCTATTTACACCTTAAAATGTAATTGTAACTTTCATTGTCTACTATGGGTGTGTGTTTGGATTTTCCAACTTTTTGGGAATTTCAAAAACTGAACAAAACTCACCAGTTTCGCACTTATCTTCTCACCACTACTGCAATTTTCTTTTGTAATATAACACACTGTTCCTATTTTAGTACCGTATATACTCGAGTATAAGTTGACCCGAGTATAAGTCGATGTAGCTATTTTTACCTGGAAAAGGAGTAAAACATGATTGACTCAAGTATAAGCCGAGGATAGAAATGATGACCACTACTGCCTTCTGATTCTGTATTGTTTTGAGGCTTTAGTTGCCCTTTAAATAAACAGCAGAATTCCCATACAGTAGTTCCATACAGTAATAGCCAAATCCAGTATGGTTATTACTATATAAGACTACTGTATGGGAATTCTGCTGTCCATTTAAAGGGCAACTAAACCCTCAAAACAATACAGAATCAGAAGGAAACAATAGATACCATTCTCCTTATTCTGTATTGTTTTAAGGCATTAGTTGCCCTTTAAATGGAATCCAACACACTAACCCCCAATTCCTTGACGACTCCAGATGTTTGGAAACTACAACTCTCAGCATGCTTTAGTTGCTGGGAGTTGTAGTTTCCAAACATCTTCAGTGGCAAGCACTGCACCTACCCCCCATCCCCCCCCAGAGTCCCCCCAGTGGAGGAGAGCACCTGCTTTAAGCTAATCTGGCTGCATCTATCTAAAATCACTAACCTGAAATCCTGCAGCCGCTCGCTTCCTCTCTCTTCCGCATCCACAGTCTACGCGCCTGACGTTACTACTCGCTGCCGGGTAAGACCGGCGCCAAGTACTGATGTCAGACACAGCACCATGGGATGCGGAACAGAGAGGAAGCGAGCGGCTGAAGGATTTCAGGTTAGTGACTCGACTATAAGTCGAGGTAGGATTTTTAAGCTTTTTTTTAAAGCCTAAAAGCCTCGACTTATACTCGAGTATATACGGTAAATTAAATATGTTGTCATCATTGAATATTGTCAAACAACCCGAAGACTGTAAGAAAGTGTGGGCGTTCATTATAATTTTAAAAACCCAGAGTCTAAAGGGTTAACCACCCCATAGAAATTCAGTTGCTCTGAGAGAAATGCGCCATTTTCGTTCACCGTGAATTATGGAGGGTTTAGACTTTTGAAGCGCACAGGACGTCAGGGAGAAATCTCAGATGTAATCAGAGTAGGTCAGATGCTTGAAAGACAGAAGATGAAGCCACTTTACACTTTTATTGAGGAGATCTCACCAGTCATCCGGAGCTTTTTATGCATTTTTTAAGTCTGAGATGCTTAAGATAAAATGTTTTATTTATGCCAGTTAATGTCTCCAACGCAGTGGGGAGAAACATTCAATAATGTTATCTGGCAGCTCATTTGCAAATCTACTGACTAAATTCAAATAAATAATACATCCACTGACAAATAAGTGTGACGACGTGGGACGTAGAAATATATCTTGTTTTTATTTAATATTAAAGTCTACGCCGGTAATCAGTCCAGCAGACAGTAGTCAGAGGAGCATTGCGGAACGCAGATCACTGTCACATGGTAACAATACAAAAGGAGATAAAAAGCTCCATGGAGTAAAAAGAAAGTTTGTAGTTTTAAGGAGTAGGGTGCAAGGTCTACTTCAATAAAGATTGTAATCCTGCCTGAATCATTTACCCTGACAAGCCACTATCTAATAAATAATATACTTATAAACCTCGGGCGATATTATAATCTTGGTTGAAAAATCATGTTGCAACTTTTTCATTAGAGATGTAATGTGGGTTCAAATAAAACCCAGTTTCAAATCGAAGTCCAGATGAAACTTTCAGAACTCCCGAATTTAACCAAACCTGGATTGTTCAAATTTTCGATTTTTAGCAAAAGTAGACAATCATCGAAAACCGAAAGTAGACAATCATCGAAAACCGAAAGTAGACAATTATCGAAAACCGAAAGTAGACAATTATCGAAAACCGAAAGTAGACAATTATCGAAAACCGAAAGTAGACAATTATCGAAAATCAAAACTCAAAAGTAGACAATTATCGAAAACCGAAAGTAGACAATTATCGAAAACCGAAAGTAGACAATTATCGAAAACCGAAAGTAGACAATTATCGAAAATCAAACTCAAAAGTAGACAATTATCGAAAATCGAAAGTAGACAATTATCGAAAATCAAAAGTAGACGATTTTCGAAACTCGACAATTATCGAAAATAGAAAGTAGACAATTATCGAAAATTTAAATTCAAAAGTAGACAATTTTCGAAAATCGAAACTCAAAAGTAGACAATTATCGAAAATCGAAAGTAGACAATTTTCGAAAATCGAAACTCAAAAGTAGACAATTTTCGAAAATCGAAACTCAAAAGTAGACAATTATCGAAAATCGAAAGTAGACAATTTCGAAAATCGAAACTCAAAAGTAGACAATTATCGAAAATCGAAAGTAGACAATTATCGAAAATCATAACTCGACAATTTTCAAAAATCAAAACTCGAACTTTCGGAAAATTCGTAAATGGAACGAAACTCAGTTTCGAACATCTCTATTTTTCATTGGTCCTTTTACAGCTTATATTACTCAAGCAACATTTGTTGCACTTTGGTGACATTACTCTAAGCATATTAGATTTATCCTAAAGAATTAATGTGCCTTTCTATGTACAATGTAAATGACCCCAAGGCTTGGTGGATAAAAAAACCCACCAAAAATGTATATTCTAGGATGTGTTCCATTGTGTTTTAGAATTTCTCAACTTCACTGGAACTGTAAATTCTTCTTCTTGACGTCAAGTGGTTATTTCTCAAATGGCTTCCATCAATGGTCTCCTGAAGCTGCTCAATACCAAGAGAGAGAGAGAGAGACAGAAACAGAGAGACAGATAGAGATAGAGATAGAGATAGAGAGAGAGAGAGAGAGAGAGAGAGAGAGGAGAGTGTGTGTGTGTGTGTGTGTGTGTGTGTGTGTGTGTGTGTGTGTGTGTGTGTGTGTCAGGGGAGGTGCAAAGCAAAGCCCAAGTCAAAAGTAAGGCTAAAAATCCTTTATTTTGAACTTACTGGGGGAGAGCAGGGCTGTGGTGGATGCGTTTCTCTTCTTAAAAGTGTCACAGATACTACAAGGAGGCAGTGAGTAAGGGAGGGTGGGGGGAATTAGGAGCACTCACTAAACATTAATAATTTAAAGGGACAGTTCGGTGGAAATGATGAATATTTGTTAAATTGTTAGTTTGTGTAATGCCTTCTTAGTTATTCTACATATTCTCTCCCATTTTGTAAAATCAGTGGAATTTATACCCTTTGCTGTTCCCTGCTGTTGACATTAGTGAGCTGACATTTCAGGTTCTGTAACGCCCCTTCTTCTTCCCAGAATGCACCACATCCTTGGAATGTTCCTAACAGTAATTTCTACTGATTGGGTGCTGGATGGGTCACACATGCTCAGATCTCTACTGAGCAACTGAATCAACCCAGGGACTGGGTCAAGGGCAAATCCATAATGGTCTCTAATAGGGGTCCTGCAAACAGGAAGTCAGTATTCCGGTTGAATTTATTTATACACAGACACAATGATGAATTGGCAGATTAAGGTCATTGGGATGAAAGAATACTGCTCTTTATTCTGAAAAGTATATGTATTTGCACTGAACTTCCCCTTTAATGACAAAGCAGGCACAGATAAATATGTGAATACCACCATTTTACTCCACGGACACCGTGGATTTAAGCTTCCTACACACATTGGATAATTGTTGTACGATGCAGCCGACAAACAAGCAATCGCACTATATTCGTACGGAAATATAGCACCAACCATCGTCAAAGACCAATGACCCTCAACTATTGTCGGCTTTTTCCGGCGATTAGCCTGGCAGATTTGTTCTGCCGATTATCGTATATTTGTACATGGTCGGCAGATAATCGTTCTACGGAAAAATATATAAAAGGCGCATGCGCCGCTTTCGTAATTGCGCAATGATACGAATGTTACTTTACGCACGAACGTCTACATCTAACGACTATCGTGGTGACTCGTTGCTGTGTGTACAGATGTCATTTCAATTATGAGGATTAACGATAATGTCGTTAAACGTTCATCAGCTGCGAAAATTATCCAACGTGTGTACGAGGCTTTATTCTAATAAGTCCACACATCCCCCATAGCCATACATGTGAATTTTACATGTGCCCACTTACAATGGAACAAGATGTCAATCAAGGCCACTGTTAGAAATGAATCGTATCACTGTACATTTTCTTGGGTTTTAGGAACCATCTGTGTAAATCATACATGAAATGCTTGAGTTATAATCCACTGAAATGTTGTGTTTATTCCGATAAGACCCTGATCCTTTGCAGTGCTGCATAGCTACATTCAATTGCTTTGTTAAAAAGCCCGAGGTGGTCTTTGATCTTATCATAATATCCATACTGTGATTCTGATATACGCCATGGAAATCTCATCGGGAGACTTTAATGCACTAAAAGAACAATTTTATATTTGTTCTTTTTTTGGGGGGGGGGGGGATTAGAAACTCCCACAATTCACAAACGTGGAATGATCGTATCTGTGCAAGATTATTAAATAAAACCACATGGTCATTGAAATGAAAAATATCATAATGACCCTAAAATAAACTACAACTGAACCACAAAGTCTCAGAACTTCAAGATGACTGGGTGGTTGTACTTATCCCACTAAAGAAAGAAGGTTAGAAATAAGGGGCAGGTTTTAGGGAAAATAAATAAATATAATGAATACCTTTGATTGCAAAATTTTGCCAATAAAATGTACTGGTATGTGCAGACCCAGGCAGGTTCGGACGTTTCTAATCAGATGACATTAGAAGGAAAGAAGTTACAGGTTAGGAAAGGTTTTGTTACAGTGAAAATGGTAAAACTGTCTTCCAGCAGATGTGGTAATGGCAAGTTCATTAAATAGCTTTAAAAGTGGGATAGATAAGTTTCTAAAACTAAATAATATTGATAATTACTGGTATTAATACATATACCGTAGTTCTGGATGGTACAGGGATACTATATAATATTGAGAATTACTGGTATTAATACATATACTGTAGTTCTGGTTGGTACAGGGATACTATATAATATTGAGAATTACTGATATTAATACATATACTGTAGTTCCGGTTGGTACAGGGACACTATATAATATTGAGAACTACTGTTATTAATACATATACTGTAGTTCCGGTTGGTACGGGGATACTATATAATATTGAGAATTACTGGTATTAATACATATACTGTTTTCTTATTGGTACAGGGATACTATATAATATTGAGAATTACTGGTATTAATACATAACTGTAGTTTTTGGTTGGTAGGGGATACTATATAATATTGAGAATTACTGGATTAATACATATACTGTAGTTCTGGTTGGTTGGGGATACATACAATATTAGAATTACTGGTATTATACATATACTGTAGTTTCTGGTTGGTACGGATACTATATAATATTGAGAATTACTGCGTATTACTCTATACTGTATTTCGGTTGGTACAGGGATACTATATAAATTGAGAATTACTGGTATTAATACATAACTGTAGTTCTGGTTGGTACGGGAATACTATATAATATTGAGAATTACTGGTATTAATACATATACGTAGTTCGTGTTGGTACGGGAATACTATAAATATTGAGAATTACTAGTATATAATACATATACTGTAGTTTGGTTGGTAAGGGGATAGTATATAATATGGGATAACTGGTATTAATACATAACTGTAGTTCGGTTGGTACAGGGATAGTATAAATATTGAGAATTACTGGTATTAACATAAACTGTAGTTCTGGTTGGGACGGGAATACTATATAATGTTGAGAATTACTCAGTATAGTATACATATACTGTAGTTCTAGTTGGTAAGGGGATACTATATAATATTGAGATTACTGGTATAAGACATATACTAATGTTCTGGTTGGTATGGGGATACTATATATATTGGATACTGGTTATTAATACATATACTGTAAGTTCCGGTTGGTACAGGATACATATAATATGGGATTACTGGAATTAATACATATACATTAGTTCCGGTTGGTACAGCGATATATATAAATATGAGAATTACTGGTATTAATAATATCTGTAGTTCGGTTGGTACGGGATGCTATATAATATGAGAATTACTGGTATTAATACATATACTGTAGTTCGGTTGGTACGGGGTACTATATATATTGAGAATACTGGTATAATACATATACTGTAGTTCGGTTGGTACGGGGATCTATATAATATTGAGAATTACTGCTATTAGTACATATACTGTAGTTCTGGTTGGTACAGGGATAATATTGAGTATTAATGGTATTACATATATACTGTATCTCTGGTTGGTACGGGGATACTAATAATATTGGAGATTACTGGTATAATCATATACTGTAGTTCTGGTTGGTACGGATACAATATAATATTGAGAATTACTGGTATTAATACATATACTGTATTCTGGTTGGTACGGAATACTATTAATATTGAGAACTACATGTATTAATACATATACTGTGTTCTGGTTGGTACAGGGATATATATAATAATGAGAATTACTGGTATTATACATATCTGTAGTTCTGGTTGGTACGGGGATACAATATAATATTGAGAATTACTAGTATTAAATACATATCTGTAGTTCTGGTTGGTACGGGGATACGATAATAATATTGAGAATTACTGGTATTATACATATACTGTAGTTCCGGTTGGTATGGGGATACTATATAATATTGATAATACTGGTATTTAAATATCTTAACTGTAGTTCGTTGGTATGGGGTCTATATAATATTGAGAATTACTGGTATTAATACATATACTGTAGTTCCGGTTGGTATGGGGATACTATATAATATTGAGATTACGGTATTAATAAATATACTGTAGTTCCGGTTGGTATGGGGATACTATATAATATTGAGGATTACTGGTATTAATACATATACTGTAGTTCTGGTTGGTACGGGGATACTATATAATATTGAGAATTACTGTTATTAATACACTAAATATTTTCGACTATTTAGAATTGCCAAGTCTGTGGGGCCAGATATCTAGCCTGACAGAGGGTCCTTGGAAAGTGTCAGATCACTTTTTTACTTTGGCTTTTAGCCATTTTTTTTTCTTCGCCACGATACCTAACTTAACGCAATAAATACGGAGTTGCTGGTGCACATGGCTGATACTTCCGCCGCACATCGCCACGCCGATACTTTTCTTGCCTTGTAAATAACGATCTTTTCCATTGCAATGTCCTGCGATATTTTATAAATATGCCCCTTAGTTCTGGTTGATCCAGGGATTATCCATATGCCATTACGAGTCAAGAAGAAATCTTTCCCCCCATTCCGTATTTGCCTTCCTCCTGGGGTCTCTGTTACAGGATTGTGAGTCGGGTAAAAAAGTTCGAAACAAATAGAATATGTTTTTTATTAACAAGCGTCCATCAGATTGGCTGGTGATTTTCCGTCAGACGCAAGATTGGTCACAGCCGCCTATAAATACCCCATCCAATTTTTGGTGCCTAGATTGTAACGCTCTGGTTTCTAATCCTCTTTACTTACTCTGTCTACTGAAGCCAGCTAATTGCCCAGAATCTTCTGTTTTATATCTGTCAACATACATAGTAACATAGTTATAGAGGTTGTATAAAGACATCGTCCATCTGTCCAACCTTTATACCCTACCCATAATGTCTGTATAACGTTACATAGAAACATAGTATTGTGGTTGATAAGACATACGTCCATCTAGTCCAACCTTTTAATACCCACCCATAATGTCTGTATAAACGGTTACATAGTAACTAGTTATTGGAGGTTTGATAAAGACATACGTCCCTCTAGTCCAACCTTTATCCCTACCCATAATGTCTGTATAAACGGTTACATAGTAACTAGTATTGGAGGTTGTATAAAGACATACGTCCATCTAGTCCACCCTTTAAACCCTACCATATGTCTGTATAACAGTACTAGTCCATAGTATGGAGGTTGTAATAAAGACATACGTCCATCTAGTCCAACCTTTATACCCTACCCATAATGTCCTTATAACAGTACATAGTAAACATAGTATTGGGTTGTATAAACTACGTCCATCTAGTCCACCCTTTATATACCCTACCCATAATGTCTGTATAACAGTTACATAGTAACATAGTATTGGAGGTTGTTAAAGACATACGTCCATCTAGTACAACCTTTATATCCTACCCATAATGTCTGTATAAACAGTTACATATACATAGTATTGAGGTTGTATAAAGACATACGTCCATCTAGTCCAATCTTTATAACCTACCATAATTCTGTAACAGTTACATAGTAACATATATTGGAGGTGTATAAGAACATACGTCCACTTCCAACCTTTACCCTACCCATATTGTCTGTCTAACAGTTACATAGTAACAAGTATTGAGGTTGATAAAGAAATACGTCCTGTCCATCTAGTCCAACCTTTATACCCTACCCATAATGTCTGTATAACAGTTACATTAACATATATTGGAGGTCGTATAAAGACATACATCCATCTAGTCCAACCTTTATCCCCTACCCATAATGTCTGTATAACAGCTAAATAGTAACATGTATTTGAGGTTGTATAAAGACTTATGTCCACTAGCAACCTTTACCACTACCCATAATGTCTATATAACAGTTACATAGTAACATAGGTATTGGAGGTTGTATAAGACATACATACATCTAATCCAACCTTTACCCTACCATAATGTCTATAAACAGTTACATAGTAACATAGTATTGGAGGTTGTATAAAGACCATACGTCCATCTAGTCCAATCTTTATATCCCATCCATAATGTCTGTATAACAGTTACATAGTAAACATAGTATTGGAGGTTGTATAAAGACATAGTCCATCTAATCAACCTTTATACCCCATCCATAATGTCTGTAAACAGTTACATAGTAGCATAAATTGGGGTGTATAAAGACATACGTCATCTAGTCCAACCGTTATACCCTACCATAATGTCTGTATAACAGTACATAGAAACATAGTATTGGAGGTTGTATAAGACTACATCCATCTAGTCCAACCTTTACCCTACCCTAATGTCTATATAACAGTACATAGTAACATAGATTGGAGGTTGTATAAAAGAATACGTCCGTCTAGTCCAACCTTTATCCCTAATCATAATGTCTGTTAACAGTTACACTAGTAACATAGTATTGGAGGTTGTATAAAGACATACGTCCATCTAGTCCAACCTTTATACCCTACCCATAATTCTGTATAACAGTTACATAGTAACATAGAATTGGAGTTGTATAAAGACATACGTCCGTCTAGTCCACCTTAACCTATACCCACCCATAATGTCTGATAACGTTACATAGTAACATAGTATTGGAGGTTGTATAAAGACATACGTCCATCTAGTCCACTTTTACCCTACCCATAATGTCTGTATAACGTACATAGTAACACAGTATTGGAGGTTGTATAAAGGCATACGTCCATCTAGTCCGACCTTTATTACCCTACCCATAATGTCTGTATAACAGTCATAGTAACTTAGTATTGGGTGTTATATAAAGACATACGTCCATCCAGTCCAACCTTTAACCCTACCCATAATGTCTGTTAACAGTTACATAGTAACATAGTATTGGAGGTGTATAAAGACATACGTCGTATCTAGTCCAACCTTTATACCCTACCCATATGTCTGTATAACAGTTACATAGTAACATAGTATTGGAGGTTGTTATAAAGACACCTACGTCCATCTAGTCCAACCTGTATACCTATCCAATGTCTGTATAACAGTTACATAGTAACATAGTATTGGAGGTTGTATAAAGACATACGTCCATCTAGTCCAAACTTTATACCCTACCCATAATGTTCTGTAAACAGTTACATAGTAAATAGTTATTGGAGGTGTTAAAACATACGTCCATCTAGTCCAACCTTTATACCCTACCCATATGTCTGTATAACAGTTACATAGTAACATAGTATTGGAGGTTTGATAAAGACATCGTCCATCCAGTCCAAACCTTTATACCCTCCCATAATGTCGTATAACAGTTACATAGTAACATAGTATTGGAGGTGCTATAAAGACATACGTCCATCAGTCCAACCTTTATACCCTACCCATAATGCTCGTATAACAGTTACATAGTACATAGTATTGGAGGTTGTATAAAGACTATGTCCATCCAGTCCAACCTTTAATACCCCACCATTGTCTTTATCTGTATAAACGGTTACATAGTAACATAGTATTGAGGTTGTATATAAGGACATACGTCCATCGTCCAACCTTTATATCCCTACCCATAATGTGTATAAACGTTACATCAGTAACATAGTATTGGAGGTTGTATAAGACATAACTCCATCTAGTCCAACCTTTAACCCTACCACTAATGTCTGATAACCGTTACATAGTACATAGTATTGGAGGTTATAATAGACATACGTCCATCTAGTCCAACCTTTATACCCTACCCTAAGTCAGTATAACAGTTACATAGTACATAGTATTGGAGGTTGTATAAAGACATACATCTTCTAGTCCAACCTTTTCCCTACCCATAATGTCTGTATACAGGTTAATAGATAACATCGTTATACAGTAGAGTTGAGATAAAGAGTATGTCCGTCTAGTCCAACCTTATACCCTACCCATAAGTCTAGTATACGTTACATAGTAACATAGTATATACAGTAGAGGTTGAATAAAGGACTATGTCCATCTAGTCCAACCTTTATACCCTACCCATAATGTCTGTATCAGTACATAGTAACATAGTATTGGAGGTGTATAAAGCATATGTCCATCTAGTCCAACCTTTTATACCCTAACCTAATGCTGTATAACAGTTACATAGTACATAGTATTGAGGTTGTATAAAGACATACATCCATCTAGTCCAACCTTTATACCCTACCTAATGTCTGTATCACAGTTAATCGTAACATAGTTAACAGGAGCGTTGAATAAAGGAGTAGTCCACTAGTCCAGTCCCCTTAGTACAGCCCCCCCACGTACTAATACATTACGACGTATCACGCCTTCGCTGCGTCCTGGTTTGTTTCTAGCAAAGTGTTACAGAAATAATAGATTAACGATGTATTGAGGACACAACCAAACCCAATTATGGTTTTCCAATCAGTAGAGAACGCCCAGACGGGACCCTAGGTATGGCAGAGAAGGACGTCAGTTAATGAAAACACAGCAGAGATATGCCACCGGTAGGAAAATAATTAGTGGTCAATACGGTGGATATTTCTGTAGTGTTGTACAGGTAGTGACCTGCCAGTATATGTGAAAAACATGACATGTTTTTGTGCGATGTGTAAATAGACCGTTCCAACTCATACAAGACCATACAAGATCTAGATAACATGAATATTATTAGATGTTATGCAAAAAAAACTTCTCTATTAAACTAAACAAAACTGGAACTCGCAGAATAATACATTTTATATCATAGGAATACACGTATCCCTCTGCACCAGAGACACTAATTAGTACCCAAGTGGCGCTATATAAATAAACATATACATACATACTGTATAATCTGTATTGTTATAATGTACAGCGCTGTGTCCCCAAGTGACGCTATATAAACATATACATACATACTGTATAATCTGTATTGTTATAATGTACAGCGCTGTGTACCCAAGTGGCGCTATATAAATATACTATACGTACATATTGTATAATCTGTATTGTTATAATGTACAGCGCTGTGTACCCAAGTGGCGCTATATAAATAAACATATACATACATACTGTATAATCTGTATTGTTATAATGTACAGCGCTGTGTACCCAAGTGGCGCTATGGATTATGGGAGGTTTAGACTTTTTGAAGCGCACAGGAAACGTCAGGGAGAGCTCAGATGTAAGCAAGTAGGGGTCAATGCTTGACAGACAGAAGATGAGGCCACTTTGACACTTTTTATTGAGGGCGTCTCCCCAGTCATCCGGAGCTTTTTATGCATTTTTAAGTCTGAGATGCTTAAGATAAAATGTTTATTTATCCAGTTATGTCTCCAACGCAGTGGTGAGAAACATTCAATAATGTTATCTGGCAGCTCATTTGCAAATCTACTGGACTAGATTCAAATAAATAATACATCCACTGACAAATAAGTGTGACGACGTGGGACGTCAGAAATAGATCTTGTTTTTATTTAATAAAAGTCTACGCCGGTATCAGTCAAGCAACAGTAGTCATAGGAGCATGTGACGTGTAACGCAAGATCACTGTCACATGGTTAACGAATACAAAAGGAATAAACGCTCCATGGAGTAAAAAAGAATTTTGTAGTTGTAAGGATAGGGTGCAAGGTCTACTTCACTAAAGATTGTAATCCTGCCTTAATATTTACCCTGACAGCCACTTATCTAATAAATCATATACTTATAAACCCTCGGGCGCTATTAAATCTGTGGTTGAAAAATCCGGGTGTCAAACTTTTTTCATTAGATGTTATGTGGGTTCAAATGAAAACCCAGTTTTTCAAATCGACGTCCAGTAAACTTTCATTCAGAACTCTCCGACTTTAACACAAACCTGGGATTGTTCAAATTTTCGGATTTTTAGTAGCAAAAGTAGAACAATCATCGAAACCGAAAGTAGACAATCATCGAAAACCGAAAGTAGACAATTCTCAAAACCGCAATTAGACTTATCGAAAACCGAAATTAGCAATTAATCGAAACGAAAGTAACAATTATCGAAACCGAAAGTAAACATTATCGAAACCGAAAGTAACAATTAGCGTAATCAAAACTCAACAAGTAGACATTATCGAAAACCGACAGTAGACCACTTATCGAAAAAACCGAAAGTAGAGACATTATCGAAAGACCGAAAGTAACAATTATCGAAAATCAAACTAAAGTGACAATTATCGAAAATCAAAGTCGACAATTATCGAAAAATCAAAGTAGAAAAAAAACGATTTTTTCGAAACTCGACAATTTCGAAAATAGAAATTCGACAATTATCGAAAATTTAAATTCCAAAAGTAGACAATTTCGAAAATCGAAACCAAAAGTATACATTATCGAATCGAAAGTAAACAATTTTTCGAAAAATCGAACTCAAAAGTAGACAATTTCGAAAAATCCGAAACTCAAAGGAACAATTATCGTAAAATCGACGTAGACCATCTTCGAAAATCGCAACTCCCAAGTAGACAATTATCGAAAACGAAAGTAGAACATTTCGAAATCATAACTCGACAATTTTCAAAAATCAAAACTCGACTTTCCGGAAAATTCGTAAATGGGAAACGAAACTCAGTTTGTCGAACATCTCTCATTTTTTTCCCTTGGTCTTTTAACAGCTTATATTACTCAAGCAACATTTGTTCCTTTGGTGACAGTACTCAAGCATATAGATTTATTCCTAAGATTAATGTGCTTTCTATGTACAATGTAAATGAGACCCCAAGGCCTTGGTGGATAAAAAAACCACCAAAAATGTATATTCTAGGATGTTGTTTCATTGTGTTTTAGATTTCTTCAAATTTACTGGAACTGTAAATTTCTTCTTCTTCTTTCTGCGTCAATGGTTATTTCTCACAATGCTTCCATCACTGTCCTCCTGAAGCTGCTCAATACCAAGAGAGAGAGAGAGAGACAGAACCTCGAGCCAGATAGAGAGCGAGATAGAGATAGATAGAGATGAGATAGAGAGATAGAGAGAGAGAGAGAGAGCAGAGAGAAGAATAGGAGAGAGGAGAGAAGCAGAGAGGTGTGTGTGTGTTGTTGTGTGTGTGTGTGGTGTGTTTGTGTGTGTGTGTTGTGTTTGTTGTGTGTGTGGTGGTGTTGTGGTGTGTGTGTGTGTGTGTTTGTGTGTGTGGTCGGGTGAGGTTCAAAGCAAAAGCCCAAGTCAAAGTAAGGGCTAAAAATCCTTTATTTTGAACTATGTACTGGGGGGAGCAGGGCTGTGGGGATGCGTTTCTCTTCTTAAAGTGTCACAGATACTACAGCGGCAGTGAGTAAGGGAGGGTGGGGGGAATTAGGAGCACTCACTAAACATTAATAATTTAAAGGGACAGTTTCGGTGGAAATGATGATATTTTGTTAAATTGTTAGTTTGTGTAATGCCTTCTTAGTTATTCTACATATTCTCTCCCATTTTGTAAAATCAGTTGGAATTTATACCTTTGTGCTGTTTCCCTGCTGTTGACATTAGTGAGCTGACATTTCAGGTTCTGTAACACGCCCCTTCTTCTTCCCAAAGCACCACATCCTTGGAATGTTCCTAACAGTAATTTCTACTGATTGGGTGCTGGATGGGTCACACATGCTCAGATCTCTACTAGCAACTGAATCAACCCAGGGACTGGGTCAAGGGCACATCCATAATGGTCTCTAATATGGTCCTGCAAACAGGAAGTCAGTATTCCGGTGAATTTATTTATACACAGACACAATGATGAATTGGCAGATTAAGGTCATTGGATGAAAATCTTGCTCTTTATTCTGAAAAGTATATTATTTGCACTGAACTTCCCTTAAATGACAACGCAGGCCACAGATAAATATGTGAATACCACCATTTTACTCTCACGGACACCGGTGATTTTAAGCTTCCTACACACATTGTGATAATTATGTTGTACGATGCGCCGACAACACGCATCGCACTATATTCGTACGGAATATAGCACCACCATCGTCAAGACCAATGACCCTCACTATTGTCGCTTTTTTCCGGCGATTAGCCTGGCGATTTGTTCTGCCCGATTATCGTATATTTGTACATGGTCGGCAGTAATCGTTCTAAATCGGAAAAATAATAAAAGGCGCTGCGCCGCTTTCGTAATTGCGCAATGAACGATGTTACTTTACGCACGAACTTCTACCATCAACGCTAAGCGTGGTGACTCGTTGCTGTGTGTACAGATGTCATTTCAATTATGAGGTTAACGTAATGTCGTTAAACGTTCATCACTGCGAAAATTATCCAACGTGTGTACGAGCTTTTTCAATAAGTCCACACAAATCCCCATAGCCAATACATGTGATTTTACATGTTGCCCCACTTAAATGGAACAAGATGTCAATCAAGCCACTGTAGAAATGAATCGTATCACTGTACATTTTCTTGGGTTTTAGGAACCATCTGTGTAATATCAACTAATGCTGAGTTTATAATCCACTGAAATGTTGTGTTTATTCCGATAAGACCCTGATCCTTTTGCATGCTGCATAGCTCAATTCAATTGCTTTGTTAAAAAGCCCGAGGTGGTCTTTGATCTTATCATAATTCCATACTGTGATTCTGATATACGCCATGGAATCTCATCGGGAACTTTAATGCACTAAAAGAACAATTTTATATTTGTTTCTTTTTTTGGGGGGGGGGTGATTAAAACTCCCCCAATTCACAAACGGGAATGATCGTATCTGTGGCAGAGTATTAAATAAAACCACATGGTCATTGAATGAAAATATCATAATGACCCTAAACATAAACTACAACTGAACCACAAAGTCTCAGAACTTCAAGATGACTGGTGGTTGTACTTTGACCCACTAAGAAAGAAGGTTAGAAAGTGAGGTGCAGTTTTTAGGGAAAATAAATAATATAATATATGAACCTTTGATTGCAAAATTTTGCCAATAAAATGTACGGTATGTGCAGAACCCAGGCAGGTTCTGACGTTTCTAATCAGATACATTAGAAGGAAGAAGTTACAGGTTAGGAAAGGTTTTGTTACAGTGAAAATGGTAAAACTGTCTTCCAGCAGATGTGGTAATGGCAATTTCATTAAATAGCTTTAAAAGTGGGATAGATAAGTTCTAAAACTAAATAATATTGAAATTACTGGTATTAATACATATACCGTAGTTCTGGATGGTACAGGGATACTATATAATATGTGAGAATTACTGGTATTAATACATAACTGTAGTTCTGGTTGGTACAGGGATACTATATAATATTGGAGAATTACTGATATTAATACAATACTGTAGTTCCGGTTGGTACAGGGACACTATTATATTGAGAACTACTGTTATTAATACATATACTGTAGTTCCGGTTGGTACGGGGACTATATAATATTGAGAATTACTGGTATTAATACATATACTGTAGTTCCGGTTGGTAACGGGGATACTATATAATACTGAGAATACTGTATTAATACATATACTGTAGTTCCGTTGGTACGGGGATACTATAAAAATATTGAGAATTACTGGTATTAATACCTATACTGTAGTTCTTGATTGGTACAGGGATACTATATAATATTGAGAATTACTGGTATTATCCATATACTGTAGTTTTTGGTTGGTATGGGGATACTATATAATATTGAGATTACTGGTATTAATACATATACTGTAGTTTCTGGTGTGATGATGGGATACTATAACAATATTCAGAATTACTGGGTATTAATACATTACTGTAGTTCTGGTTGGTACAGAGATACTATATAATATTGAAATTACTCTGCTATTAATACATATACTGTAGTTCTGGTTGGTACAGGGATACTATATAATATTGGAATTACTGTATTAATACATAAACTGTAGTTCTGGTTGGTACAGGGATTACTATATAATATTGAGAATTACTGTATTAATACATAACTGTAGTTCTGTTGGTACGGGAATACTATCTAATATAGATTTACTTCAGTATTATACATCTACTGTAGTTCTGGTTGGTAGGAATACTAGTATAATTTTTGAGAATACTCGATCGTATACATATACTGTAGTTCTGGTTGTAAGGGTAGTAATAGTAATATGGAATAACTGGATTAACATATACTGTAGTTCGAGTTGGTACAGGGATAGTATATAATATTGAGAATTACTGTATTAATACATAACACTGTAGTTCTGATTGGTACAGGGATACTATATAATATTGAGAATTACTGTATTAATACTATACTAGTTTTGTTGGTATGGGATACTATATAATATTGAGAATTACTGGTATTAATACATATACTTAGTTCTGGTTGGTATGGGGATACTATAATATTGAATTACTGGTATTAATACTTACTGTAGTTCGGTTGGTACAGCAGATACTATACTAATTGAATTACTTGCTATTAATACTATACTGTAGTTCCGGTTGGTACGGGATAACTATATAATATTGAGAATTACTGGTATAATACATATACTGTAGTTCTGGTTGTTACGGGGATACAATATAATATTGAGAACTACATGGTATTAATACTATATACTGTAGTTCTGGTTGGTACAGGGATACTATATAATATGAGAATTACTGTATTAATTACATATACTGTAGTTCTGGGTTTGTACGGAATACTATATATTTGATAATTACCATGTATAGTATACATATACTGTAGTTCCTGGTTGGTAAGGGATAATAATATTGAGAATTACTGGTATGAAGACATATACTATGTTCTGGTTGGTATGGGGATACTATATAATATTGGAATTACTGTATTAATACATATACTGATTTTCCGGTTGGTACGCGATACTATATATATATTGGAATTACTGGAATTAATACATATACTGTAGTTCCGGTTGGTACACATCATACTATATAATATTGAGATTACTGTATTAATATATATACTGTAGTTCCGTTGGTAACGGGGATACTATAATATATTGAGAATTACTGGTATTAATACATATACCTGTAGTTCGGTTGGTACGGGGATACTATAATATTGAGAATTACTGGTATTAATACTATACTGTAGTTCTGGTTGGTCGGGGATACTATATAATTTGAGAATTACTCTCTATAATACAATCTGTAGTTTCGGTTGACAGGGATAATTGAGGTATAATATATATACTGTAGCTGGTTGTACGGGGATCTATATAATATGAGAATTACTGGTATAAAATACATTAACTGTAGTTCTGGTTGGTACGGGGATAACTATAATATTGAGAATTACTGGTATTAATACATATACTGTAGTTTCTGGTTGACGGGGATACTAATAATAATGAGAATTACTGGTTTAATACTTACTGAGTTCCGGTTGGTACGGGGATGCTATAAATATTGAGATTACTGGTATTAATACATATCTGTAGTTCAGGTTTGGTACGGGATAACTATATAATATTGAGAATTACACGTATTAATCCATATACAGTTCTGGTGGTACGATACTATATAATATTTGATATTACTGCATTGTACATTCTGTGTCTGGTTGTACAGGATAATTTGAAGATTAATGGTCTTCATATATATACTTAGCTCTGGTTGTATTCGGATACTATATAAATATAAGAATACTGTAAAATCTGATCACTGTATTTTCTGGTTGGTCGGGGATCAATAAATATTGAGAATCACATGTATTAATACATATACTGTAGTTCTGGTTGTACCGGGTCTATCATATAATGAGAATACTGGTATTATACTATCTTGAGTTCTCTGGTTGGCGCACGGGGTATACAATATAATATTAGAATTACTAGTAATTAATACATATACTGTAGTTACTGGCTTGGTAAGCGGGATAACGCTATAATATGAAATTCTGTATTAAAACATATACTGTATTCCGGTTGTATGGAACATTCATAAATATTGAGATTACTGGTTTATATACATATACTTATAGTTCCCGTTGGTATGGGGATACTTATATAATATTAGAATTACTGTTACTTAATACATGATACATAGTATTTGGTGGTATGGAGCTCCTAGTCCCTTATACCCTACTATCTTGAGATTACTGTAGTATTGTAATAACTATACCTGTATTACCGGTTGGTAATGGGGATACTACTATTAGTCATTTAGGTAATCTATGGTATTAATACATATACTATAGTTCGGTGGAGGATCTATATTATTGAGATTACTGTTATTAATAACTATATTTTCACATTTTAGCATTTCCATCATGTGGCCAGTATAACAGTCATGACAAGGGTCCTTGGAAAGTTGTCAATCACTTTACTTGCTATTAGCCATTTTTTTCTTGCCACGATACCCCTAACTTAACGCAATAAATACGGAGTTCTGGTGCACATGGCTGATACTTACTTCTGCCGTCGACTCTTTGCCGAATCGACACAGCTACCAAATACTTTTCTTTTTTGTAAAAACGATCTTTTGTCCATTGCAATGTCCTGTCCTCGATATTTTTATAAATATGCCCCTTAGTCCTCTGGTTGATCCAGGGATTATCCATATTCCATTACGAGTCAAGAATAAATTCTTTTCCCCCCCATTCCGTTATTTGCCTTCCTTGGGGTCCATCTAGTTAGTGCAGGGATTGTAGTCGGGTAATAAAAAGGTCGAAACAAATAGAATATTTTTTTATTTACACAGTCCATACGATTGGCTGTGATTTTCGGTCATACTCCGAATGGTCATCATCCCGCCTATAATACACCCATCCAATTTTTTGTGCCCTAGATGTACAAACGCTCTGGTTTCTAATCTCGCCTTTATTACTCTGTCTACTGAGCCAGCTAATGCCCCGATCTTCTGTTTTCTGTCAACCATACATAGTAACATATTTATAGAGAGGTTGTATAAGAGACATACGTCCATCTGAGTCCAAACTTTATATCCCTACCCATAATGTCTGTATAACAGTTACATAAAAACAATATGTGTGGTTTGTATAAAGACTACGTCCATCTAGTCCAACCTTTATACCCTACCCATAATGTCTGTATAACGTTTACTAGTAACATAGTATTGGAGTGTTGATAAGACATACGTCCATCTAGTCCACCTTTATACCCTACCCATAATGTCTGTATAACAGTTACATAGTAACATAGTATTGGAGGTTGTATAAAGACATACGTCCATCTAGTCCAACCTTTATACCCTACCCATAATGTCTGTATAACAGTTACATAGTACATAGTATTGGAGGTTGTATAAAGACATACGTCCATCTAGTCCAACCTTTATACCCTATCCCTAATGTCTGTATAAACAGTTACATAGTACTAGTATTGGAGGTTGTATAAGACATACGTCCATCAGTACAACCTTTATACCCTACCCATACTGTCTGTATAACTTACATAGTAACATAGTATTGGAGGTTGTATAAAGACAAGTTCCATCTAGTCCACTTTATACCCTACCCCATAATGTTCTGTAATAACAGTTACATAGTAACATAGTATTGGGTTGTATAAAGACATACGTCCATCTAGTCCAACCTTTATACCCTACCCATATTGTCCTGTCTAACAGTTACATAGTAACAGTATTGGAGGTTGAATAAGACATACGTCCATTCCTAGTCCCAACCTTTATACCCTACCCATAATGTCTGTATAACAGTTACATAGTAACATAGTATTGGAGGTCGTATAAGATACATCCATCCAGTCCAACCTTTACCCTACCCATAAGTGTCTGTATACACTACATAGTAACATAGTATGGAGGTTTGCATAAAGACATGTCCATCTAGTCCAACCTTTATACCTCCCATAATGTCTATATAACAGTTACATAGTAACATATTATTGGAGTTTGTATAAAGACATACATACATCTATCGTCCAACCTTTATACCCTACCCATAATTCTGTCTATAACTTACATAGTAACATAGTATTGAGGTGTATAAGACATACGTCCATCTAGTCCAATCTTATATCCCATCCATAATGTCTGTATAACAGTTACATAGTAACATAGTATTGGGTTGTATAAAACATACGTCCTCTAAGTCCAACCTTTATACCCCATCCATAATGTCTGTATATAACAGTTACATAGTAGCATAGTATTGGTGGTTGTATAAACATACCGTCCATCTACGTCCACCTTTATACCCTACCCATAATGTCTGTATAACAGTTACATAGAAACATAGTATTTGGGTTGTAATAAGACATACTTCCATCTAGTCCAACCTTTATACCCTACCCATAATGTCTGTCATACAGTTACATAGTAACATAGTATTGGAGGTTGTATAAAGCATACGTCCACCTAGCCCAACCTTTATACCCTACCCATAATGTCTGTAATAACAGTTACACAGTACATAGTATTGGAGGTTGTATAAAGACATACGTCCATCTAGTCCAACCTTTATCCCTACCCATATGTCTGTATACAGTTACAATAGTAACATAGTATTGGAGGTTGTTAAAGACATACGTCCATCTAGTCCACCTTTATATCCTACCCATAATGTCTGTATAACAGTTACATAGTACATAGTATTGGAGGTTGTATAAGAACATACGTCCATCTAGTCCAACCTTATACCCTACCCATAATGTCTGTATAACAGTTACATATAACATAGTATTGGAGGTTGTAAAAAGACATACGTTCATCTAGTCCAACCTTATACCCTCCATCATAATGTCTGTATACAGTTACATAGTAACATAGTATTGAGGTTGTATAAAGACATACTTCCATCTAGCTACCTTTAATCCTACCCATAATGTCTGTCTAACAGTTACATAGTAACTAGTATTGAGGTTGTATAAAGACATACGTCCATCTAGTCCAACCTTTATACCCTATACCGATAATGTCTGTATAACAGTTACATAGTAGCATAGTTATTGGAGGTTGTATAAAGACATACGTCCTCTAGTCCAACCTTATACCCTACCGTAATGTCTGATAAACAGTTACATGTAGCATATATTGGAGGTTGTATAAAGACATACGTCCATCTAGTCCAACCTTTATACCCTAACCGATAATGTCTGTATAACCTTACATAGTAACATAGTATTGGAGGTTGTAAAAGACATACGTCCATCTAGTCCAACCTTTATACCCTACCATAATGTCTGTATAACAGTTACATAGTAACATAGTATTGGAGGTTGTTAAAGACATACGTCCATCTAGTCCAACTTTATACCCTACCCATAAGTCTGTATAAACATTACATAGTCATAGTATTGGAGGTTGTATAAAGACATATGTCTATCTATTCCAATCCCCTTTATACCCTACCCATAATTCTGTATAACAGTTACATGTAACTAGTAATTGGAGGTTGTATAAAGACATACTCCATCTAGTCCAACCTTTATACCCTACCCATAATGTCTGTATAACAGTTACATGTAACATATTATTGGAGTTGTATAAGACATACGTCATCTAGTCCAACCTTTATACCCTACCCATAATTCTGTATAACAGTTACTAGTAACATAGTATTGGGGCTGTATAAAGACATACGTCCATCTAGTCCACCTTTATACCCTACCCATAATGGTCTGTATAACGTTACATAGAACTAGTATTGGAGGTTGATAAAGACATACGTCCATCTAGTCCAACTTTATACCCTACCCATAATGTCTGTATAACATTACATAGTAACATATTATTGGAGGTTGTATAAAGACATTGTCCACTAGTCCACCTTTATACCCCACCCTAATTCCTGTATAACAGTTACATAGTAACATAGTATTGGAGGTTGTATAAAGACTACTGTCTATCTAATCCACCTTTATACCTACCCATAATGTCTGTATAACAGTTACATAGTAACATATTTGGAGGTTTATAAAGACATACCTCCATCTAGTCCAACCTTTATTCCCTACCCATAATGTCTGCTGATAACAGTTATATAGTAACATAGTAATGGAGGTTGTATAAAGACACATACGTCCATCTAGCCCACCTTTAACACCTAACCATAATGTCTGTATAAAACAGTTACATAGTAACTGTATGGAGGTTGTATAAGACATAACGTCCATCTAGTCCAACCTTATACCCTACCCATATGTCTGTATAACACGTTACATAGTAACATAGTATTGGGAGGTTGTATAAAGACATACGTCCGTCTAGTCAACCTTTTATATCCTACCCATAATGTCTGTATACACGTTACATAGTAACATAGATGGAGGTTGTATAAGGCATACGTCCATCCTAGTCCACCTTTATACCCTACCCTAAGGTCTGATACCAGTTACATAGTAACATAGTATTGGGTTGTAAAAAGACATACGTCCATCTAGTCCAACCTTTATACCCTAACCCATAAGGTATGTATATCAGTTACATAGTAACATAGTTATACGTACAGGTTGAATAAGGAGTAAATTTCCCATCTAGTCCAGTCTTAGTACAAGCCACCCCACTCGACGACTAATAACTTACCCTATCACGCCTTCGCTCATCCTGGTTTGTTTCTATGCAAAGTTTACAGAAAATATAGAATTAACGATGATATTGAGGACACACCAAACCCATAATGGGTTTCCTCCATCAGTAAAAGAACGCCCAACGTGACCCTAGGTAATGGCAGAAAGGACAGTCAGTTATAGAAAATCAGCAGAGATTGCCGGTAAGGAAATATTAATTAGTGGTCATACGGTGGAATTTTCTGTAGTGTGACGTTAGACCTGCCATTATATGTGGAAAACAGTGACATGTTTGTGCGATGTGTAAATTAGACCGTTCCAACGCCTACAAGACCATACAAGATCTAGATACAATGAATATTTATTACACTGTTATGCAAAACTTCTGCTATTAATAAACAAAACCTGAGAATGCAAATAAATACTATTTTATTACATAAGATACAACGTATCCCTCTGCACCAGAGACCCTAATTAAGGCCATGTCCAGCCCCTGAAGTACATTTCATATTTACTGTAGGTGCAGGACCCTCCCAAATCCATACCTCCCTGTTTTCCAGTCCCGAAGGTAATTATTTTCTTGACTTTGGGAATGTTGGAATTTTTTAATCTGATGGTTTCCACTCTCCTTCCACAATCGGAATAATTTGAACGTAAGCTGGGTGCACACGATCCGACATGTTAACACCACACGATCCCTTAAATGTTAAAGTGAGGCCGACAAACATTACTCCGTCCGGAAATTGTGGCGGGAAGGACCAAGGAAGTGTGCAATAGCGACATCTTGGGGATGGGAGGAAATGTTGTTAGCTTTGGGGGTGCTTCCATGTTATAATTAATTAAAGGTTGGGGCAGCACGGTGGCTCAGTGGTGCAGCGCTAAATCCTGGGTTGGAATCCTTGCGTGGGTTTCCTCCGGCACTCTCGTTTCCCCCCACAATCATAAGACATACTGGTTGTATGTGCCAAATAAATGTTCTTAGATTTGTAAGCTCTTCGGGCGGACCTAAATATGTAGCGCTATAAAAGAATAAAATACATATCATGCAGTGTTCTTTTTAAACAGTTAGATCCTATAGGGATCCATTGGGGGGGCAGGTTATACATTTATATGTACTTACACCCTTTAGGTGACTGTTCCTGGGTATTATAATGTGTAGACCCCCCCACCCCTCCCAGGTAGCAGCAGTGAGTCATGTCTGTAACTATTGAGGAATTAAGGTTTGAGGGCGATGGGGTGATGAAGGTAAATATATTTTTTTAATCTGGGGTTGGACTTACCCTATAGAGTGTTCGAAACTGTTGGTTTTTGTTCCAGTTTTCAAATTTAAGTTCGGGTTTCGGTTTTCGAAACTGACTATTTTTCAATTTTCAATAATCGTCTACTTTCGAAAAAAAACGAAAATTCGAAAAATCCGGGTTCCGTTAAATTCGGGAGTTCCGTTGGGACTTTAAACCCTCAGATACGATACGAAACCGAGTCTATCGAACCCACATTCCATCTCTACTGACCCTTTTTGGAAGACCTGCGAGTGCAAAGATACTTTTCCTGTACAGGAATTTATCCGTAGCACCTACGTCTGAACACAAAACCAATAGTTATTTTAATAATTATATTATTCTATAGAATAATTTGGCATTAAGATTTAATTTTAAGGATCAGACTGAAATTTAAAGGCCTATGAAGGTTTCCACTTTCGGCTCCTGTTCCTTCGAATATCGTCTTTGAGGTATAATAAGGTCTTAAGGTCCTGCAAGAGCCTTTACCCATCGTTGCAATTCTACATTTTTGTTTCTACATTTCAAAAAACCTTTTCCAGAACAACCGTGATTGGCTCGGTTTACTTACAATCGCTGGAATTCAGGATCTTGCCAAACGTATTTTTTTTCAAGGTAGAATTTTTTTTTTAACAATATCATGTCCGTCAATGCCAGCTTCACTCACTAACAGCATCATCACCGCAGGGAATTGTTGGTCTGCCAGCACTACGCGATGGAATAGCTGTTTATGAGCACAAGGGGGCGTAAAAATATATTCGATGTTCACAAGCTCATTAAAGTTAAATTAATAGACCTGGTTTGGGCTGGAATAAGAAGTGCGAATGAGCTGTGTTTTTATTCCCCCATCCCTTTTACGTCCCTAACTCCGCCTCCAGTTGCCCGTGCCCGCTCCCCGCCTCTGGAATGCCTACTCCCCTCCCCCACCATCGCCTTCTGTGACTCATCACTGCCTAGTCCCCTACCACTTGAAGGCGCAGAAGAGGTAAGAGGGTAAGGATAAATATAACTGAGTGTTGGTTGAGATTAGATGGTGCTGGGACAGTACCTGTATTGATTGCATTTAAATTGCATTACTGCTAACTTAGCCTTGCTGGGTGTATCTGGCAACCTTTGAGGGCAGATAATATAGCACCAAGGGAAATATTGCCAGAATTCCCCCAGTAGAGTGAACATTAGTTAAATGTGTAACCCGACCAGCAAGATTGTCAGTTTAGAAGTTTCTAGAAGATGGAGAACATTATCGAACCTGCAGGAAGGTTAGACAGGGCTGATGGTGGATTGCTGGGAAGGCCATTGACCTTTTCCCACTTTACAACTTTCACACTCGGTTGAATGGGTTTTTGAGAAATGACGAATGAGATTGTTAGGTTTGTTTCATTCCGGAATTAAGTAAAGTCATTAGTTGAGTAAATGTTTCATTTCCAGTGAAATCCATTGCTCCAGTCCACCAACCACTGACCCTACAGTGACATTTACTAATATTGTGGAAGGCTTTCGCCCGGAGTTGTTTGTATAGTGAGATAAAGGATATCAAAGAAGAATAAATATGGCATTAGTCTTCTTTAACTTGGCCTTGGGTAGGTACTAAGCCCTTCACAATTGGCAACTGGTTTGTGAAGATGACATCAGGCTAGGCCAGCAGTTTGAGGTTGATCTGTGGATTCTCCAGTTGACCTAGAACCTCTGAGATCATCTTCTACTGTGTACCATACGTGGAAGACTCTAGAATGCAGCTGAGTAGAAAGTTTCACACAGGTAAAATGTCTGATCTGAATGGCCATAAAACCTCTAATGCTAATGGAAATTAAATTCCCTTTCTTGTCTCCTTCATTATTTCAACAAAATTAGCTTTCGTCATTCACGAGCCATTATTTCTGTGGACGCATTGGAGAGAAACGATAGGGCAAGATGTCTTTACAAGGAATAAGCCCGCTTGGTCATTTCCTTCCCCGTTAACTGTAAAGCATAGGAAACTCGTAGCATTGAGATGACTCCATCTACGCACGGAGCCTTGATTAAGGTCTCGGCAATAATTAAATGTTTTTGGGAATCTTTCCAGCAGAGAATTAATGGTTTAGTTTCTGACCAGACGTCCCTACAGATACACGTGTGGAAGTAGGCCACTTTCAATTACCACGCGCCGAAATGCGCAAGATGAAAAGCACAAGGCAAGGCCTCATTTCTGTCTGGTGCCCGAACCCGCCACAATTTCCATGGATCCAGGCTGTCCACTTGAGAGCAAACAGCATGTCATCTTGATGAGAACTCTGGCCAGCCAACGAGCTGTGAAACTAATAGATTACTTTTGTCATTTCCCTTAGCCTTTTTTTTTTACCTTCGGTAATTTGCCGGGAGTTATAGTATAATTTCTTCAAAGCGAACCGGTTACTGAAATCCCGGAGGGCATCTGATTTATGTTTAAACATTTCTCGCTCTTTATTTGCCAACTCGTTTTAAGGCTGCGTGACTCGTAAATGTAGTCATTTTTTGGTCGTTCGTGAAGAACTTGATGGGCAAATGAAATAAGTTGCACGTTACAAAAGGGTTCTAACACTGAAATGGTTTTCTGTATAATTCACGGGATTCCTTATTATTCCTTAAGGAGAAGTCAAGACTGAAAACTCACCCAGAGTTCATTTACTGGATGTATCCATTCTTCTGTTACATTGTTATTTATTTCCTCCTCCTCCTACTGTATAGATCATTTCTGACAAAAACTGTTACTGTAGCGGAAATGAAGCTGGATGAATAAATTAACCCTAAAGGAGTTATAAGGAACTGCAGCTGTTGGAAGATTTTATTTTCATTCATCAACAGACCATGTCATAGGTACCAGATGGAATATAAAGACAAGCGTATTATCTAAGGGAAACACTATGGCAGCTCCCATCATTATGTGTAAAATATAATATACAGAGAAGGAATGTTCTGTACATACAATAAGCTATACCCTCATACTGTACTGTCTAAGGAAACAATGAGCAGCTCCCACCCATATGTATAATATACAGAGAAGGAATGTTCTGTACACACAATAAGCTAACCCTCAAACTGTACTGTCTAGGGAAACAATATGGCAGCTCCCACCCATAGTATAAATATACGAGAAGGAATGTTTCTGTACATACAATAAGCTATACCCTCATACTGTACTGTCTAAGGGAAACAATATGGGCAGCTCCCACCCATATGTATAAATTAAATATACAGAGAAGGAATGTTCTGTACACACAATAAGCTATACCCTCATACTGTACTGTCTAAGGGAAACACATGGCAGCTCCTCCATATGTATAAATATAAAACATAGAAGGAATGTTCTGTACACCAATAGGCTATACCTCATACTGTACTGTCTAAGGGAACAATGGCAGCTCCCATCCATATGTATAAATAAAATATACTAAGAGAAGGATGTTCTGTACACACAATAAGCTCTACCCTCAATACTGTACTGTCTAAGGGAACACTATGGCAGCTCCCCACCCATATGTATAATATAAATATACAGAGAAGGAATGTTTCTGTACACACAATAAGCTATACCCTCATCACTGTACTGTCTAAGGAACAATATGGCAGCTCCCACCCATATTTATAAATAACAGAGAAGGAATGTTCTGTACACACAATAAGCTATACCCTCATACTGTACTGTCTAAGGGAAACACTATGGCAGCTCCCACCCATATGTATAAATATAAATATACAGAGAAGGAATGTTTGTACACACAATAAGCTATACCCTCATACTGTACTGTCTAAGGGAACAATATGGCAGCTCCCACCCATATGTATAAATACAGAGAAGGAATGTTTCTGTACACACAATAAGCTATACCCTCATACTGTACTGTCTAAGGGAAACACATGGCAGCTCCCATCCATATGTATAAATATAATATACATAGAAGGAATGTTCTGTACACACAATAGCTATACCCTCATACTGTACTGTCTAAGGGAAAATATGGCAGCTCCCACCCATATGTATAAATTAAATATACAGAAGGAATGTTCTGTACACACAATAACCTATACCCTCAAACTGTACTGTCTAAGGGAAACACTATGGCAGCTCCCACCCATATTATAAATATAAATATACAGAGAAGGAAGTTCTGTACACACAATAAGCTATAACCCTCATACTGTACTGTCTAAGGGAAACAATATGGCAGCTCCCACCCATATGTATAAATATAAATATACAGAGAAGGAATGTTCTGTACACACAATAAGCTATACCCTCATACTGTACTGTCTAAGGAAACAATATGGCAGCTCCCACCCATATGTATAAATAGACAGAGATGGAATGTTCTGTACACATAATAAGCTATACCCTCATACTGTACTGTCTAAGGGAAACACTATGGCAGCTCCCATCCATATGTATATAATATAACATAGAAGGAATGTTCTGTACACACAATAGCTATACCCTCATACTGTACTGTCTAAGGAAACAATATGGCAGCTCCCACCCATATGTATAAATAAAATACAGAAGGAATGTTCTGTACCACATAAGCTAACCCTCATATGTACGTCTAAGGAAACAATATGGCAGCTCCCACCCATATGTATAAATAGACAGAGAAGAATGTTCTGTACACACAATAAGCTATACCCTCATACTGTACTGTCTAAGGGAAACTATGGCAGCTCCCTCCATATGTATAATATAATATACATAGAAGGAATGTTTCTGTACACACAATAGGCTATACCCTCATACTGTACTGTCTAAGGGAAACAATATGGCAGCTCCCACCCATATGTTATAAATATAATATACAGAGAAGGATGTTCTGTACACACAATAAGCTATACCCTCAACTGTACTGTCTAAGGGAAACACTATGGCAGCTCCCACCCATATGTATAAATATAAATAATACAGAGAAGGAATGTTCTGTCACACAATAAGCATACCCTCATACTGTACTGTCTAAGGGAAACAATATGGCAGCTCCCACCCATATGTATAAATATAATATACAGAGAAGGAATGTTTCTGTACACACAATAAGCTATACCCTCCATACTGTACTGTCTAAGGGAAACAATATGGCAGCTCCCACCCATATGTATAAATAAATATACAGAGAAGGAATGTTCTGTACTATACATAAAGCTATACCCTCATACTGTACTGTCTAAGGGAAAACACTATGGCAGCTCCCATCCATATGTATAATATAATATACATAGAAGGAATGTTCTGTACACACAAATGGCTATACCCTCATACTGTACTGTCTAAGGGAAACAATATGGCAGCTCCCACCCACCATATGTATAAATAGACAGAGAAGGAATGTTCTGTACACACAATAAGCTATACCCTCATACTGTACTGTCTAAGGGAAACATATGGCAGCTCCACCCCTATGTATAAATTAAATAACAGAGAAGGAATGTTCAGTACACACATAAGCTATATCCCATACTGTGTACTGTCTATGGAAACAATATGGCAGCTCCCACCCATATGTATAAATATACAGAGAAGGATGTTCTGTACATACAATAAGCTATACCCTCATACTGTACTGTCTAAGGGAAACAATATTGGCAGCTCCCATCCATAGTTATAAATATACAGAGAAGGAATGTTCTGTACATACAAAAGCTATACCCTCATACTTGTACTGTCTAAGTGAAACAATATGGCAGCTTCCCACCCATATGTATAATATCAGAAAGATGCTCTGTTCACACACAATAGGCGGTTATACAGTATATGTATAGGTTGTTATTTATAAGCGCACTAGTTTGGGACGACAAGCGTGTAATATTAGCACAATACAGGATTATACAGATTGTTAGTATTTATTATTGTTTTTTATTTATATGCGTTACCTATCTGTTGGTACACACGCCTGTACTTGGTATAACAATGGCAGATTACAAGGATTGTATATGTTTATTTATAAGATGGTCCACTGGGGACACAGCTGTTGTGTATACGATGAACAATACAGATTATACAGTAGAAGGTATATGTTTATTGTTAATATAGTGCCACATTGGGACACAAGCTCTGCTTACATGTTTTAAAACAATACAGATTATAACAGTATTGTGTATATGTTGTATTTATTAGCGCCACAATTGGGTACTAGCAGCGCAGTGTGCTATGTATAACAAATACAGATTATACGAAGTGGGGTGGTGTGTGAGTATTTTTATTTATATAGCGCGGCATTGGATGACGCAGCGCTGTAGTACAGTTTAACAATACAGAATTCATACAGGTATGTATGTAATGTTATTTATATAGCGCATGGGTCACACCTGATATAATGGGGACGACAGCGCGAATTAGTCCTAGTATAAGTAGTTGCATATGTTGATTTATGATAGACGCCACTTGGTACACCAGCACTGTATAGTAACACAATACAGGATTTAGCAGTATGTATGTAGTGATGTTTATTTATTATCGCGCCAGCTTGAGGAAAGCGCCTGTTACATGTACTAACAATACAGATTATCAGAGGGATGTATATGTTTATTATATACGGCCACTTGGACCCACGCCTGTACATCTTAACAATACGGAGATTAGATGCAGGTATGTGGTATGTATAGGATTTATTTTATATAAGTCGCCACTTGGGGACGCAAGCTAGTACATTATAGACAATAGCAGATTATACAGTATGTATGGTCTAATTTGTTATCTTATATAGCTCCACTGTGGGTTGACACAGCACTGTACATTATGTAAACAATACAGATTAACAGTATTGTGAATGTATATGTTTATTAATAGTTCCACTTATGGGACAAAGCAGGCTGTACATATATAAACAATAGCAAATTATACAGTATGTATTGTATAAATTGGTATTTATATAGGGCCCATTGGGGACCAGGAGATGCGCTGTACACATTATAACCAAGAGACAGTATGATGTATATAAGAGCGCAATGGGACAGGTACTTAGGTAAATCAGTTACATCTTATGTGATTTATTTATATTTCCACTTGGGGACACAGCGTGTACATTATAAAAATAGATTGATACAGTAGTATGTATAATTTTATTATATAGCGCCATTGGGTACACAGCGCGTAATACTTAAACAATACAGATTATACAGTATGTGTGTATATTTGTATTGACTATAAGCCGCCACTGGGGGTCACAGCGCTGTACATTTAAACAATACAGGATTAACAGTATGTATCTGTATAGGTGTTTATTTATGATAGCGCCACTAGGGACACAGCGCTGTACATTATAACAATACCAGACGTATATACAGTATGTATGTATATGTTTATTTAAGTAGGCCCACTAGGGGACACAGCGATGTAGACGTATAACAATACAGAGTTTACCAGTGTGTATGTAATGTTTATTTATATAGCGCCACCTTGGTACAAGCACTGTACAATTATAACAATACAAGATTACGACAGTATGTATTTATCGTTTTATATAGCCGCCCACTGGGACACAGCGCTGTACATTATAACAATACGAGTATTATAAGTATGTATAGTATATGTTATGGATTAAGCGCCACTAGGGACGACGCGCTGTACCATATAACGAATACAGATGATACAGTAGGTATGTATTGTTTATTTATATAGCGCCACTGGGTACAAATGCTGTACATTAAAGTTTAAAGAAATACATATTTTATATAAACACAAGTGAGGTTTGAGACTTGACATGTTAGGAAAGAGAGTTTCCTAGCCTGAAGGTTTAACCAATCTAGGTATCTCTCGCTACGATATGTTATGTGGACAGCCACGGCCATAACTTTTGGCATTGTTGAAGGACGCTGACATCAATCGTACACATCTAGGAACTCTTATAGGATCGGATTGGCAGACAGAGAAGAGATAAATCCAAACTGTGTGCCCAACAAAAAAAATATTGTACGATCGTCGGGCAATAGAAATCCCGATAGGGGTCGTTACGATCATTGCGTCTGATGACGCCATAGCCTAGTGATCCTGTAGCACTAGTGATCTGAGGTTCACTTCTGTTTAATGCAGTTCTAAATGGGTTCCATAATATTCATGTCACTCCCACATGTTTGACTGAAGAGAGTAAGAATCATTAAGGGGGAATGACAGCTTAAGTAGCGGCAGCTGCTTACCTAATTAATTAAAGATAATAAATGTCGTTGTAGTGTGGATGGAGAGAATTTGCAATGCTGGCAAGCAAGATGAGGGCATGGATATGAGCACTGCATATTTCATACAAACAACAACCCATTAAATCTCAATAATATTACGATAGCGGATATTCAGGGAGATTCAATAAAAGTTCTTATCTTTAAATGGTGGCTACATTTTGCCCCAGACTAAATCAGACTATATGATCCATTTTGTGAAAGTCTAACATCGATTGGGTGGGGCGAAAATATGCACCATTTAAACGGATAAGAAGTTTTATTGCACTCTAACCATCCATTGTTCTTTAGTGCAGACCGTGAGGAAGAGCCTGGCAGTTGTCATTTCCTAAGCTATCACTTCTACTAATGGCAGGGCAACAACTGGAGGGTAGGAATACGCGGCTCGATTCAGCGGAGTATACTTAAAAACAGCAAGTTAATAATGTCATTCATTATTCTATATAATGTAATAAATCGACAGCAACTGGCAGGCGTTATGGGAGTTACTAGATATCGAAGTGAACTTTTAATAGTGACCCCATTAAATTTAACACAGCACAGAAATGAATCAAGCTAATTGATATTTAGTAGTAAAGAATCCCCTTTCCTCCACCCTAGAATTTCATATAAAGTAAATTAAAGTCTGACCTGGTCAGAACGTATGGCGTTTTTATACACAGACTGAATGAATATAATGAATTAGATTCCATGAAGCCAGCTACTAGTCCTGTGTATAATGCAAATGATAGTAACGCAGCCAGGGAATGGTGCTGTCGTGGTGGCGTTTTCTAAAAGTATTGGGATGGCTGCAGATTTGGACAGATATGGGGGATAGTGCCCCTTAACACTAACTCTACACTGATGAGTCGCAACAAGATAGTGTTAATCTTAGCCCTTGGGTAACCCATGGGGTGGTGTGTTTTAAGACTTAACAGGTTTTCTAATCATAAAATGGTGGTAAGTTTGCCCCAACCAATCAGATATTGTGGCTTTCAAATTTAAATGATATCTGATTGGTTGGGAAGGGCCATTTTTAACGATGAAGAACTTTTATATTGAATCTCCTTATAAGACTCATCACATTACACGGCTGGAACCATTTTCCCAGTTACGAGAAGTTAGACTCCTCACAAGAGCAAGTTCCACACATTCACAAAAGACCAAATTAATGGTTCACCTAGACCTGGAAAAATGTCTGTAGGTGCCGATATTGGTCAATGTTGCGGCAATGGGACCTAAGCCATTGGTGATTAATATTGACCGATCAACAACCACATGTCACAAGAGTATGGAAACTTAAGAGGAAATGGTGATATTTACGTTCTGCATTATACGATGGAGGGTCTCCGAGATAATAGCCAACCACTTCTCCAGAAATGAGATATGAGGAGGCTGCTGGGCTGTGTGCCATTTATGGCAAAAGCGTTGTTCTTCACCACGTAGAGCAGGTACGAAGCTGAACAGTTCTGAGATGTGCCAGGATCTAGAAATATAACCCCATATGGAATATAACCCACATACGGATCTTGCCATAGGTGATATGGCGATAACATGTGTAGGAGGACATGCCAGAACTTTAATTATATACTTCATACATATGTTCTTGTTTTTATTGTTCATTAACCATGTGAAGTTTAAACAATAACAATAACCCAACCTCATAAATATGACTTATTATTGGGGGTTTATATTGATAGGATGTTATTTACTTTAATTACAGTTGTTAAGGGGCTTTTTCATGTTGTGGGGGGATTTATTCAGAGTGCGCGAAAGCTCTGGGTAAATCTCCCGTACTGTAACCCAGGGAATAAATGGGAAAATGGGCGTTGCCACTTGTAGAGCTTGTTAAATGCCACGCTATTAGCTCGCAGAAAAGCGACAGTGTGCCTCCATAAATGAGCTGGAAACTGGTTTCTTTGTCAGGGTTCCCTGTTTTTAATTTTCGATTAGGGGGGGGGGGGGTCCTTCCGCCGTACGATGGGAACTGGGACCTGGCCCAGGGTAACTTGGGTACTGTAGCCTTCCCCTGGGGTACGTGGGATGGGTACTGGGGTTCCTACCCTGTACCTATGGTTACTATGTGTCCTGCCCCGTCTTGTCTATGGGGTCTGGGTCCTCTACCTGGTGACTAATGGGTCTTGTTCCCCGCTGGGGGTGACTATGGGGTGATTGGGAAGGAGGGTCCTCCCCCTGGTACTATGTAACTGGGTGCCCTCACCCTGGGGGTACTATGGTGTACTGGGTCCTCCTCCCTGGGGTACTAGGACTGGTCCCTCTCCCTTGGGGTACTATGGGTACGGTAGGAGGTCCCTCCGGCCGTTTGTAGCTATTGTGTACTGGTGTGTCGGTACTCCCTGGTACTATGGGTACTGGGTCCTCCCCTTGAGTACTATGGGTACTATGGTGCCTCCCTCTTGGGGTACTATGGTACGTGGGGGACTGGGTCCTCTTCCTGGGTACTATGGGTACATTGGTCCCCCCCGTGTTAGCTATTGGTATTGGGTCCTGGCCCCCTGGTGACTAGTGGTACGCCACTCTTAGTATCTATGTTACTGGATCCTCTGCCCTGGGTACAATAGGTCCTGGGGGGGTCCTCCCATCTTGTACATGGGTACATGGGTGCCTCTCCCTTGCTACTACGTGACTGGGTCGTCTGCCCTGGTTGACTAGTGGTACTGGTTGTCTCCCCTGAGTACTCGTGGGTATACTGGGATTTCTTCCCTGTTCAGACTATTGTGACGGGTCCCTTTCCGTGGGTACTATGGGTACTGGGTTGGCTCCCCTAGGATACGATATGAGTAGCATGAGGTCCTTCCTCTTTGTACTAGGGTATGGGGTCCTCCCCTGTTTACTATTGGTACTGGTTTCTCCCCTGAGTACTATGGGTACTAGTCCTCCCTCCTTGGTACTAGGTGGGTAACTGGTCATATAATATAGCGTGATCTGTAATGTGTGTATATGTTTATTTATATAGCGCCACTAGGGGACACAGCGCTGTACATTATAACAATACAGATTATACAGTATGTATGTATATGTTTATTTATATAGCGCCACTTGGGTACAAAGTGCTGTACATTAAAGTTATAAAGAATACATATTTATATAAAATAAGTGAGGTTTGACTTGACATATTAGGAAAGAGAGATTCCTGCCCTGAAGAGCTTACAATCTAAGTATCTCTCGCTACGGATATGTATGTTGGACCAGGCCTATAACTTATGGTGGCCATAGACGCTACAATCCAATCGTACAATCTGCAGATCTTATGGTCGGATTGGCAGACAGGAAGATAAATCCAACTGGCCCAACAAAAAAAATATTGTACGATCGTCGGGGCAATAGAAATCCCGATATCGTACGATCAATGCGTCTATGGACGCCATACCTATTATCCTGTACATCTAGTGATCTTGCACTTCTGTTTAACTGCTTTCTAAATGGGTTCCATAATATTCAGTGTCACTCACATGTTTACTGAAGATGAAGTAAGAATTCATTAAGGGGAAGAACAGCTTAAAAGCTGCAGCTCTTTACACTAATTAATTAAAGATAATAAATGTCGTTTGTGTATGGAGAGCATTTTGCAATGCTGGCAGAGCAAGTATGAGCAAGTATGAGCACTGCAGTCTTACATAACAACATAAATCTATAATATTTACATAGCAATATTCAGGGAGATTCAATAAAAGTTCTTATCATTTAAAATGGTGCTAATTTTGCCCCAACTAATCAGAACTTATGTAACATTTGAAAGCTAACATCTGATTGGTTGGGGCAAAATTAGCACCATTTTAAACGATAAGAACTTTTATTGACTAACCCCCATTGTTCTTTAGGCAGACAGTGAGAGAGCTGGCATTGTCATTTCTAAAGCTATTCATTCTATAATGGCAGCAAAACTGGAGGTAGGAATACTGGCTCATTCAGGGAGTATACAGTTAAAAACATCAGTTTAATAATGTCATTCATTATTCTATAATGTAATAAATCGACAGCAACTGGCAGGCGTTAATGGGGATTACTAGATATCGAATGAACTTTTAATAGTGACCCCATTAATTTAACAACAGCAAGAAATGAATCAAGCTAATTGATATTTAGTAGTAAAGAATCCCCTTTCCTCCACCCTAGAATTTCATATAAAGGTAAATTAATAGTCTGACCTGGTCAGAACGTTATGGCAGGTTTATACACAGACTGAATGATATAATGAATTTAGATTCCATGAAGCCAGCTACTAGTCCTGTGTATAATGCAATAGTAGAACGCAGCCAGGGAATGCTGCGTGGTGGCGTTTTCTAAAAGTATGGATGGCTGCAAGTTGGACAGATGAGGGAGATAATGGCCCCTTACACTAACTCTACACTGATGAGTCTGCACAAAGATAGTTGTAATCTTAGTCCTTGGGTAACCCAATGGGTGTTGGATTTAAGACTTTAACAGGTTCTTATCATTAAAAATGGTGGTAAGTTTGCCCCAACCAATCAGATATTAGCTTTCAAATGTTAAATGATATCTGATTGGTTGGGGCAACCATTTTTAACGATAAGAACTTTTATTGAATCTCCCTTATAAGACTCATCACATTTACACCATGGGACCATTTTCCCATGATACGAGAAGTTAGACTCCTCACAAAGAGGCAAGTTCCACACATTCACAAAAGACCAAATTAAGGTGGTCACCTAGACCTGGAAAAATGTCTGTAGGTGCCATATTGGGCAAGTTCGTCAATGGGACCTAGAAGCCATTTATAATATTGGACCGGATCAAACACCACATGTACAACAGAGAGTATGGAAACTTAAGAGGAAATGGTGATATTTACGTTCTGCAATGATCGATGGAGGGTCTCCGAGATAATAGCCAACCACTTCTCCAGAAAGGATATTGAGGAGGCTGCTGGCTGTGGTGCCATTTATGGCCAAGCTGTTGTTCTTCACCACGTAGAGCAGGGTAAGAAGCTGACCAGTCTGAGATGTGCTCAGGATCTAGAAATATAACCCCATATGGAATATAAACACACAATAGGATCTTGCCATATGGATATGGCGATAACATGTGTAGGAGGACATGACAGAACTTTAATTATACTTCATACATATGTTCTTGTTTTTATTGTTCATTAACCAATGTGAAGTTTAAACTAATAACAATAACCCAACCTCATAAAATATACTTATTATTGGGGGTTTATATTGATAGGATGTTATTTACTTTAATTACAGTTATTAGGGCTTTTTCATGTTGTTGGGGGGATTTATTCAGAGGCGCGAAAGCTCTGGGTAAATCTCCCGTACGTGATAACCCAGGGAATATGGAAATGGCGTTGCCACTTGTAGACTTTTAATGCCAGCTATTAGCTCCAGAAAAGCACAGTGTGCCTCCATAAATGAGCTGGAAACTGTTCTTTGTCAGGGTTCCCTGTTTAATTTTCGGATTAGGTCCTTCCCCAGGGTACTATGGGAACTGGGACCTGCCCCAGGGTACTTTGGGTACTGAGTCCTTCCCCTGGGTACTATGGGTATGGGCTCCCTGAGTTACTATGGGTACTGGTCCTCCTCTATGGTACGGCCTCCCTCTTGGTACTATGGGTTTTCGGGTCCTCTTCCGGTACTAGGGTCGTGGTCCCCCCTAGGGTACTATGGGTATTGGGTCCTCCCCCTGGGTACTATGGGTACTGGGTCCTCACCCTGGGGTACTATGGGTACTGGGTCCTCTCCCTGGGGTACTATGGGTACTGGGTCCTCTCCCTGGGGTACTATGGGTACTAGGTCCTCCCTCTTTGTACTATGGGTACTGGGTCTCTCCCCCGGGTACTATGGGTACTGGGTCCTCCCCTGAGTACTATGGGTACTAGGTCCTCCCTCTTGGTACTATGGGTACTGGGTCCTCTTCCTGGGGTACTATGGGTACTTGGTCCCCCCCTGGGTACTATGGGTATTGGGTCCTCCCCCTGGGTACTATGGGTACTCCCTCTTAGTACTATGTTTACTGGATCCTCTCCCTGGGTACTATAGGTACTGGGTCCTCCCTCTTAGTACTATGGGTACTGGTCCTCTCCCTGGCTACTCTGGGTACTGGGTCGTCTCCCTGGGTTTACTATGGGTACTGGGTTCTCCCCTGAGTACTCTGGGTACTGGGTTCTTCCCTGAGTACTATGTGTACTGGGTCCTCTTCCTGGGTACTATGGGTACTGGGTTCTCCCCTAAGTACTATGGGTACTAGGTCCTTCCTCTTAGTACTATGGGTACTGGGTCCTCTCCCTGTGTACTATGGGTACTGGGTTCTCCCCTGAGTACTATGGGTAACTAGGTCCTCCCTCTTGGTACTATGGGTACTGGGTCCTCTCCCTGGGTACAATGGGTACTGGATCCTCCCTCTTGGTACTATGGGTACTGGGTCCTCTCCCTGAGCACTCTGGGTACTGTAATGGGTCATCTCCCTGGGTACTATGGGTACTGGGTTCTCCCCTGAGTACTCTGGGTACTGGGTTCTAGAAGACAGGACAGACAGACAGACAGACGACAGAGAGAGAGGATAGATAGACAAATAGATCAGAGAGACAGACAGACAGATAGACAGACAATATCTCTCTCTCTCTCTCTCTGTCTGTCTGTCTATCTGTCTGTCTGTCAGTCTATTTATTTGTCTATATCTATCTCTCTCTCTCTGTCTGTCTATCAATCTATCTATCTATCTATCTCTGTCTATCTATCATCTATCTATCTCTGTCTATCAGCTATCAATCTCTCTCTTCTCTCTCTATGTCTGTTGTCTATCTATCTATGTATCTATCAATCTGTCTGTCAGTCTATCTATTTGTCTATCTATCTATTATCTATCTGACAGACAGATTGATAGATACATAGATAGATAGACCTACGAGGAGAGGAGATAGAGATAGATAGATAGATGGTAGATAGATAGATTATAGATAGATAGATAGATAGATGGACATACAAGAGAGACGGATAGATAGATAGACAGATAGATAGACAGATAGATAGATAGATAGATAGATGGATAGACAGACGGATAGACAGAGATAGAAGGATAGACAGACGGATAGACAGATAGACAGATGGATAGACAGATAGATTAACAGACGGATAGACAGACGGATAGATAGACAGACAGACGGATAGATAGACAGACAGACAGAACAGATAGATCAGATAGATAGACAGACAGATAGATAGACAGACAGATAGACAGATAGATAGACAGACAGACGAGACAGAGACAGGATAGACAGACGAAGATAGCAGATAGAAGACAGATAGATAGACGATAGACAGAGATAGATAGATAGATAGAGACAGATAGATAGATAGATAGATAGACAGACGGATAGACAGATAGATAGACAGACGGATAGAAAGACAGATAGACAGAGATAGATAGACAGATAGATAGACAGATAGATAGATAGACAGACGGATAGACAGATAGATAGACCGATAGATAGACCGAACAGACGTAGATAGACAGACAGACGGATAAGATAGACAGAGATAGATAGGACAGACAGAAGGAGAGATAGACGGATAGATAGACAGACGGATAGATAGGGATAGATAGACGGATAGATAGTAGAAAGACGGAGTAGATAGATAGACAGACAGACAGACAGATGGATAGATAGACGGATAGATAGACAGATAGATAGACAGACAGACAGACAGACATCTCCCTTTGGCACCCAACCAGCAATGGAGATTATCGTCTCAGCAAGAGTCTTCTGTGTCCCATTGTTTCCAAGCAGGTGCCTTGTGTATTATTATCCCAGGGGATTATTATCACACAGAGAGACGATAATATTTCAGTTTTCCCCAATGAAACCTTCTGTTTGGAAGGTTTCCGTTTATTTACAGTCAAAGGTGAATTCACCCGACACATTGGCAGTTCACTAGTCAGATTCTATAACAGTAACCCGCACTGATTATAAAGTGCCAATGTAGCCAGTGTCCTTTAATAAGTTCTGATTGGTTACTAACCCGCACTGATTATAAAGTGCCAATGCAGTCAGTGTCCTTAATAACTTCTGATTGGTTACTAGCTGTTTTGTTTAAACAAGTTGTGCCCAATATCTCAGTTTCCATAGAAACACCAGCGGAGATCTTTTGGCAGCGCCGGCCCTCTTGCGGAGGGTGGCACCGTTTGTTTCTGTGAAGTGATTTGTGATTAAAATCTTTGCAGTGCTGTGACCCGCACGATATAATTCCGCACAAACCAACAAACACGTATCCGTTCCACTGCCAGTCTCACAGCGCATTGTGGATATGTTTCTGGGGACAGAAGTAATAAAGGGGAACATATCAATGTCGGTCCAATGTGAGGAGCTGGCATATTAAGCCTATCGCTAGTACCTAGCCCCCACAATACTGCAGCTGTCATGCCCAATCAGAATGGCCTCTCTATTCCCCAATCCCATAGCTCTGTGGCCTTTGTAGAATCTGCTTATGTAATATTAAGTGGAAACTTCCCATGTGCTATTAGTCTGCAACAAACCAACAAGCAATTGTCAGCTGAACCTACTGTAAGTAGCACTCGATTGTGATTGGTAAATTGTCCCCAGAGCACTGGATCGCTGCATTATCGTCTCTAAAATAGGTTTTTAGGTTTTCCTTCATTATTTTATCCAGTTCAATTTAAAGGAGAATTACAGCATAGTACCCAGTACCCATAGTACCCAGTCCCCATAGTACCCAGGGGGAGGACGAACAGTATCCACAGTACCCGGGGGGGACCCAATACCTATATTACCCAGGGCTAGGACCCAATACCCATAGTACCCAGGGGGAGGACCCAGTACCCAGGGGAGGACCCAATACCTATAGTACCCAGGGCTAGTACCAGGCCCATAGTACCCAGGGGAGGACCCAATACCTATATTACCCAGGGCTAGGACCCAATACCCATAGTACCCAGGGGAGGACCCAGTACCCCATAGTACCCAAGGGAGGACCCAATACCTATATTACCCAGGGCAGGACCCAATACCCATAGTACCCAGGGGAGGACACAGTACCCACAGTACCCAGGGGAGGACCCAATACCTATATTACCCAGGGCTAGGACCCAGTACCATAGTACCCAGGGGGAGACCCAGTACCCAGGGGAGGACCCAATACCTATAGTACCCAGGGCTAGGACCCAGTACCCATAGTACCCAGGGGGAGGACACGCTACCCAGGGGAGGACCCAATACCTATATTACCCAGGGCTAGGGCCCAATACCCATAGTACCCAGGGGGGGACCCAATACCCATAGTACCCAAGGGAGGATCCAATACCTTTAGTACCCAGGGCTAGGACCCAATACCATAGTACCCAGGGGGAGGACCCAATACCCATATTACCCAGGGGAGGACCCAATACCTATAGGACCCAGTACCCATAGTACCCAGGGGGAGGACCCAGTACCCACAGTACCCAGGGGAGGACCCAATACCTATATTACCCAGGGCTAGGACCCAGTATCCATAGTACCCAGGGGGAGGACCCAGTACCCAAGGGAGGACCCAATACCTATATTACCCAGGGCTAGGACCCAGTACCCATAGTACCCAGGGGGGGACACCAAGTACCCATAGTACACAGGAAGAGGACCCAGTACCCATAGTACCAAGAAGGAGGACCTAGTACCCATAGTACTCAGGGGAGGACCCAGTACCCATAGTACCCAGGGAGAGGACCCAGTGCACATAGTACCAAGAGGGAGGAACCACAGTATCCATAGTACTCAGGGGAGAACCCAGTACCCATAGTACCCAGGGAGAGGACCCAGTACCCATAGTACTAAGGGAGAAGACATAGTACCCAGGGAAGGACCCAGTACCCATATTACCCAGGAAGAGGACCCAGTACCCATAGTACCAAGAGGGAGGACCTAGTACCCATAGTACTGGGAGAACCCAGTACCCAGAGTACTCAGGGGAGAACCCAGTACCCATAGTACCCAGGGAGATGACCCATTACAGTACCCAGAGTGCTCAGGGAGAGGACCCAGTACCCATAGTACCAGAGGGGATCCAGTACCATTGTACCCAGGAGAGGACCCAGTACCCATAGTACCAGAGGGAGGACCTAGTACCCATAGTACTCAGGGGAGAACCCAGTACCATAGTACACAGGGAGAGGACCCAGTACCCATAGTACTAAGAGGAAGGACCTAGTACCCATAGTACTTAGGGGAGAACCCAGTACCCATAGTACCCAGGAAGAGGACCCAGTACAACATAGTACTCAGGGAAGAACCCAGTACCCAGAGTACTCAGGGGAGAACCCAGTACCCATAGTACCCAGGGAGACGACCCAGTACCCAGAGTAGCCAGGGAGAGGACCCAGTACCCATAGTACTAAGAGGGAGGACCCAGTACCTATAGTACCCAGGGAGAGGATCCAGTAAACATAGTACTAAGAGGGAGTACCCATAGTACCCAGGGGGAGGACCCAATACCAATAGTACCCAGGGGGGGACCAAGTACCCATAGTACCCAGGAAGAGGACCCAGTACCCATAGTACCAAGAGGGAGGACCTAGTACCCATAGTACTCAGGGGAGGACCCAGTACCCATAGTACCCAGGGAGAGGACCCAGTACCCATAGTACAAAGAGGGAGGACCTAGTACCCATAGTACCCAGGGAGAGGACCCAGTACCCATAGTACCCCAGGGAGAGGACCCAGTACCCATAGTACCCCAGGGTGAGGACCCAGTACCCATAGTACCCAGGGGGAGGACCCAATACCCATAGTACCCAGGGGGGACCAAGTACCCATAGTACCCAGGAAGAGGACCCAGAACCCATAGTACCAAGAGGGAGGACCTAGTACCCATAGTACTCAGGGGAGGACCCAGTACCCATAGTACCCAGGGGAAGGACTCAGTACCCAAAGTACCCTGGGGCAGGTCCCAGTTCCCATAGTACCCTGGGGAAGGACCTAATCCGAAAATTAAACAGGGAACCCTGACAAAGAACAGTTTCCAGCTCATTTATGGAGGCACACTGTGCTTTTCTGGAGTAATAGCTGGCATTAAAAGTCTACAAGTGGCAACGCCATTTCCATATTCCCTGGGTTATCAGTACGGGAGATTTACCCAGAGCTTTCGCGCCTCTGAATAAATCCCCCCCAACAACATGAAAAAGCCCAAAACTGTAATTAAAGTAAATAACATCCTATCAATATAACCCCCAATAATAAGTATATTTTATGAGGTTGGGTATTGTTATTAGTTTAAACTTCACATGTGTTAATGAACAATAAAAACAAGAACATATGTATGAAGTATAATAAAGTTCTGTCATGTCCTCCTACACATGTTATCGCCATATCCTATGGCAAGATCCTATTGTGTGTTTTATATTCCATATGGGGTTTATATTTCTAGATCCTGAGCACATCTCAGGACTGCAGCTTCTACTGCTATACGTGGTGAGAACAACAGCTTGGCCATAAATGGCACCACAGCCAGCAGCCTCCCCAATATCTTTCTGGAGAAGTGGTTGGCTATTATCTCGGAGACCCTCCATCGATCATTGCAGAACGTAAATATCACCATTTCCTCTTAAGTTTCCATACTCTCTGGTGTACATGTGGTGTGTTGATCCGGTCCAAATTATAAAATGGCTTCTAGGTCCCATTGACACGACTTGCCAATAGGCACCTACAGACATTTTTCCAGGTCTAGGTGACACCTTAATTTGGTCTTTTGTGAATGTGTGGAACTTGCCTCTTGTGAGGAGTTAACTTCTCGTATCATGGGAAAATGGTCCCATGGTGTAAATGTGATGAGTCTTATAAGGGAGATTCAATAAAAGTTCTTATCGTTAAAATGGTTGCCCCAACCAATCAGATATCATTTAACATTTGAAAGCTAATATCTGATTGGTTGGGGCAAACTTACCACCATTTTTATGATAAGAACTGTTAAGTCTTAAATCCAACACCCATGGGGTACCCAAGGACTAAGATTAAAACTTCTTTGTGCAGATCATCAGTGTAGAGTTAGTGTAAGGGGCCATTATCCCTCATCTGTCAACTTGCAGCCATCATACTTTTAGAAAACGCCACCACGCAGCACTTCCCTGGCTGCGTTCTACTATTGCATTATACACAGGACTAGTAGCTGGCTTCATGGAATCTAAATTCATTATATCATTCAGTCTGTGGTAAACCTGCCATAAACGTTTGACCAGGTCAGACTATTAATTTACCTTTATATGAAATCTAGGGTGGAGGAAAGGGATTCTTTACTACTAAATATCAATTAGCTTGTATCTTTCTTGTGTTGTTAAATTAATGGGTCACTATTATAAAGTTCATTCGATATCTAGTAATCCCCATTAACGCCTGCAGTTGCTGTCGTTTATTACATATATAGAATAATGAATGACATTATTAAACTGATGTTTTAAACTGTAATATCCCTGAAGAGCCAGTATTCCTACCTCCAGTTTTGCTGCCATTATAGAATGAATAGCTTTAGAAATGACAATGCCAGCTCTCTCACTGTCTGCCTAAAGAAACAATGGGGGTTAGTCAATAAAGTTCTTATCGTTTAAAATGGTGCTAATTTTGCCCAACCAATCAGATGTTAGCTTTCAAATGTTACATAAGTTCTGATTAGTTGGGCAAAATTAGCACCATTTTAAAGATAAGAACTTTTATTGAATCTCCCTGATATTGCTATGTAAATATTATAGATTTATGTTGTTTGTAAGACTGCAGTGCTCATACTTGCTCATACTTGCTTGCCAGCATTGCAAAATGCTCTCCCTACACAAACGACATTTATTATCTTAATTAATTAGTGTAAAGAGCTGCAAGCTTTAAGATGTTCTTCCCTTAATGAATTCTTACTTCATCTTCAGTAAACATGTGAGTGACACTGAATATTATGGAACCCATTTAGAAAGCAGGAAAAGAAGGCAAGATCACTAGATGTACAGGATAATAGGTATGGCGTCCATAGACGCATGATCGTACGATATCGGGATTTTATTGCCCCGACGATCGTACAATATTTTTTTTGTGGGCCAGTTGGATTATCTTCCTGTCTGCCAATCCGACCATAAGATCTGCAGATTGTACGATTGGATTGTAGGTCTATGGCCACCATAAGTTATAGGCCTGGTCCAACATACATATCCGTAGCGGAGAATCTAGATTGTAAGCTCTCAGGGCAGGAATTCTCTTTCCTAATATGTCAAGTCAAACCTCACTATTTTATATAAATATGTATTCTTTATAACTTAATGTACAGCACTTTGTACCCAAGTGGCGCTATATAAATAAACATATACATACATACTGTATAATCTGTATTGTTATAATGTACAGCGCTGTGTCCCTAGTGGCGCTATATAAATAAACATATACTACATACTGGATAATCTGTATTGTTATAATGTACAGCGCTGTGTCCCCAAGTGGCGCTATATAAACATATACATAAAACTGTATAATACTGTATTGTTATAATGTACAGTGCTGTGTACCCAAGTGGCGCTATATAAATAAACATATACATACACACTGTATAATCTGTATTGTTATAATGTACAGCGCTGTTCCCCTAGTGGCGCCTAATAAATAAACATACATACATTACTGTTATAATCTGTATTGTTATAATACAGCGCTGTGTCCACTAGTGGCGCTATATAAATAAAACTATACAACATACTGTATAATCTGTATTGTTATAATGTACAGCGCTGTGACCCAAGGTGGCGCTATATAAATAAACATATACATACATACTGTATAATCTGTATTGTTTATGTACAGCGCTGTGTACCCAAGTGGCGCTATATTAAATAAAATTATACATACATACTGTATATCTGTATTGTTATAATGTACAGCGCTGTGTCCCCAGTGGCACTATATAAATAAAATTATACATACATACTGTATAATCTGTATTGTTATAATGTACAGCGCTGTGTCCCCAAGTGGCGATATAAAATAAAATTATACATACATACTGTATAATCTGTTGTATAATGTACAGCGCTGTGTCCCCAAGTGGCACTATATAAACAATATACATACATACTGTATAATCTGTATTGTTATAATGTACAGTGCTGTGTCCCAAGTGGAGCTATATAATAAACATATACATACATACTGTATAACTGTAGTTATTAATGTACAGTGCTGCGTACCAAGTGGCGCTATATAAAATAAAATTATACATACATATCGTATAATCTGTATTGTTATAATGTACAGCGCTGTGTCCCCAAGTGGCACTATATAAATAAACATATACATACATACTGTATAATCTGTATTGTTATAATGTACAGCGCTGTGTACCCAAGTGGCTATATATAAATAAACATATACATACATACTGTATAATCTGTATTGTTATAATGTACAGCGCTGTGTACCCAAGTGGCGCTATATAAATAAACATATACATACATACTGTATAATCTGTATTGTTATAATATACAGTGCTTGTGTACCCAAGTGGCGCTATATAAATAAACATATACATACATACTGTATAATCTGATTGTTATAATGTACAGCGCTGCGTCCCAAGTGACGTTATATAAATAAAACATATGCATACATACGTATAATCTGTATTGTTATAATGTACAGCGGCTGCGTACCCAAGTGGCGCTATATAAATAAAAATATACATTACTGTATAATCTGTATTGTTATAAGTACAGAGCTGTGTAACCAAGTGGCGCTATATAAATAAAAACATATACATACATACTGTATAATCTGTATGTTATATGTTACAGCGCTGTTGTCCCAAGTGGCACTATATAAATAAAAATATACATACTTGTATAATCTGTATTGTATAATGTACAGCGCTGTGTACCCAAGTGGCGCTATATAAATAAACATATTCATACATACTGTAAATCTGTATTGTTATAATGTACAGCGCTGTGTACCCAAGTAGCGCTATATAAATAAACATTACATATATACTGTATAATCTGTATTGTTATAATGTACAGCGCTGCGTCCCCAAGTGACGCATATAAATAAACAATACATACATACTGTATAATCGTATTGTTTAATGTACAGCGCTGTGTCCCCAAGTGGCGCTTATAAATAAACATATACATCATACTGTATAATCTGTATTGTTATAATGTACAGCGCTGCGTACCCAAGTGGCGCTATATAAATAAACATATATCATACCTACTGTATATATGTATTGTTAATATTACAGTGCTGTGTCCCCAAGTGGCTCTATATAATAAAAACATATACATTTACTGTATAATCTGTATTGTTATAATGTACAGCGCTGCGTCCCCAAGTGGCGCTATATAAATAAAACATATACATATATACTGTATAATCTGTATTGTTATAATGTACAGCGCTGTGTCCCCAAGTGGCACTATATAAATAAAACATATACATACATACGTATAATCTGTATTGTTATAATGTACAGCGGCTGTGTCCCCAAGTGGCGCTATATAAATAACATATACATACATACTGTATAACCGTATTGTTATAATGTACAGCGCTGTGTACCCAAGTGGCGCTTATAAATAAACATATACTACATACTGTATATCTGTATTGTTATAATGTACAAGCGCTGTTGTACCCAAGTGGCTCGATATAACATAAACATATACGTACATACTGTATAATCTGTATGTTATAATGTACAGCGCTGTGTCCCCAAGTGGCGCTATATAAATAAACATTATAAATACATACTGATAATCTGTATTGTATATTGTACAGTGCTGTGTACCCAAGTGGCGCTTTTTAATAAAACATAACATACATATGTATAATCTGTATTGTTATAATGACAGCGCTGTGTACCCAAGTGGCGCTATATAAATAAACATAACATACATACTGTCTAATCTGTATTGTTATAATGTACAGCGCTGTGTACCCAAGTGGCGCTATATAAAAAACATATACATACATACTGTATAATCTGTATTGTTATAATGTACAGCGCTGTGTCCCAAGTGGCGCTATTATAAATAAACATATACATACATACTGTATAATCTGTATTGTTATAAATGTACAGCGCTGTGTACCCAAGTGGCGCTATATAAATAAAATATACATACATACTGTATAATCTGGATTGTATAATGTACAGCGCTGTGTCCCCAAGTGGGCTAATAAATAAACATATACTACATACTGTATATCTGTATTGTTATTATGTACAGCGCTGCGTACCCAAGTGGCACTATATAAATAAACATATACGTACAACTGTAAATATTGTATAAGTACAGCGCTGTGTCCCAGTGGCGCTATATAAATAAACTATACATACATACTGATAATCTGTATTGTTATAAGTACAGCGCTGCGTCCCCAAGTGGCGCTATATAATAAAAACTATACGTACATACTGTATAATCTGTATGTTATAATGTACAGCGCTGGCGTCCCCAAGTGGTGCTATATAAATAAACATTATACATACATACTGTATAATCTGTATTGTAAATGTACCAGCGCTGCGTCCCAAGTGGCGCTATATAAATAAAACTATACGTACAACTGTATAATCGATTGTTATAATGTACAGCGCTGGTCCCCAAGTGGCGCTATATAAATTAAAACTATACGTGACATACTGTATAATCTGTATGTTATAATGTACAGCGCTGCGTCCCCAAGTGGCGCTATATAAATAAAACTATACGACATATGTATAAATCTGTATTGTATAATGTACAGGCTGTGTACCCAGTGGCGCTATATAAATAAACATATACATACATACTGTATAATCTGTATTGTTATAATGTACAGCGCGTGTCCCAAGTGGCGCTATATAAATAAAACTAACGTACATACTGTATAATTGTTAGTTACATGTACAGAGCTGTGTACCAAGTGGCGTATATAAATAAACATATATATACATACTGTATAATCTGTATTGTTATAAGGTACAGCTCTGTGTCCCCAAGTGGCGATAATAAATAAACATATACAACATACTGTATAATCTGTGTGTATAATGTACAGCGCTGTGTCCCTGTGGCGCTATATAAATAAACATATACGTACATACTGATAATCTGTATTGTTATAATGTACAGAGCGGTGTACCCAAGTGGCGCTATATAATAAACATATCCATAATATGATAATCTGTATTGTATAAGTACAAGCGCTGTGTACCAAGTGGCGATATAATAAAAATTAATACATACTGTATAATCTGTATTTTTATATGTACAGCGATGTGTACCAAGTGGCGCTATATAAAACATATACATACATACTGTATAATCTGTATTGTTATAATGTACAGCGCGTGTGTCCCAAGTGCGGATATAAAATAAACATATACATACATACTGTATAATCTGTATTGTTTAATGTACAGCGCTGTGTACCCAAGTGGCGCTATATAAAACATATACATACATTACTGTATAATCTGTATTGTTAAATGTACAGCGCTGTGTACCCAAGTGGCGCATATAAATACATATACGTCATACTGTATAATCTGTATTGTTATAATGTACAGCGTGCGTCCCCAAGTGGCGCTATATAATAAAACATACGTACATAACATACAACTACGAAACTTACAAGTACAAGTTGTTTCTGTAGTGGAATAGTATCAAGCATTAGGTAATTGTATATAATACATAAGGCCCTGGCATTCAATGGGGAGGTGCAGTGGCGAGAATCTATATTACAGTCACTAGTGAGGTCACGAGTGACTTCTGTATTCCACTGCCCCTCCCCATTTCTCTGCCATGCCTGTATTAGTAATGTAGATAACAAGCCCGTTTCTGTCACTGACTGACTGACTGAATACTGTAAGGAGGAGTGAGCGGCCGACCGAGTCAATTATCACTCACAGGAAGGGATGAGAAACAGAAGAGAAAGGAAAGAGAAGGGAGGAAAGAAGAGAAATGAGAAAGAAAGAGGAAGAGAGAAAGAAAGAAGGAGAAAGAAGGAAGAAATCTCAGATGTAATCAGAGTAGGTCAGATGCTTGAAAGAATAGAAGATGAAGGCCACTTTACACTTTTATTGAGGAGATCTCACCAGTCATCCGGAGCTTTTTATGCATTTTTAAGTCTGAGATGCTTAAGATAAAATGTGTTTATTTATGCCAGTAATGTCTCCAACGCAGTGGGGAGAAAACATTAAATAATGTTACTGGCAGCTCATTTGCAAATTACTGACTAAATTCAAATAAATAATACATCCACTGACAAAAAAGTGTGACGGACGTGGGACGTAGAAATATATCTTGTTTTATTAATATTAAAGTCTACGCCGGTGGTAATCAGTCCAGCGACAGTAGTCAAGAGGAGCATTGCGGAACGCAGTCACTGTCACATGGTAACAATACAAAAAGAGATAAAACGCTCATGGAGTAAAAGAAAGTTTGTAGTTGTAAGGAGTAGGGGCAAGGTTACTCAATAAAGATTGTAATCCTGCCTGAAATCATTTACCCTGACAGCCACTATCTAATAAATAACTATACTTATAACCCTCGGGCGATATTATAACTTGGTTGAAAAATCAGTGCAACTTTTTTCATTAGAGACGTAATGTGGGTTCAAATAAAACCCAGTTTCAAATCGAGTCCAGATGAAACTTTCAGAACTCCCGAACTTTAACCAAACCTGGATTGTCAAATTTTCGATTTTTAGCAAAAAGTAGACAATCATCGAAACCGAAAGTAGACATCATCGAAAACCGAAAGTAGACAATTATCGAAAACCGAAGTAGACATTATCGAAAACCGAAAGTAGACCAATTATCGAAAAACGAAAGTAGAAAATTATCGAACCGAAAGTAGACAATATTCGAAACGAAAGTAGACAATTATCGAAAATCAAAACTCAAAAGTAGACAATTACGAAACGAAAGTAGACAATTATCGAAACCGAAAAGTAGACAATTATCGAAAAACCGAAAGTAGACAATTATCGAAAACAAACTCAAAGTAGAAAATTATCGAAAAATCGAAAGTAGACAATTATCGAAAATCAAAAGTAGGATTTTCGAAACATCGACAATTATCGAAAATAGAAAGTAGAGACAATATCGAAAATTTAAATTCAAAAGGAGACAATTTTCGAAAATCGAAATCAAAAGTAGACAATTATCGAAAATCGAAAGTAGACAATTTTCGAAAAATCGAACTCAAAAGTAGACAATTTTCGAAAAATCCGAAACTCAAGTAGACAATTATCGAAAATCGAAAGTAGACCAACTTCGAAAATCGAAACTCAAAAGTAGACAATTATCGAAAATAGAAGAAGACAATTATCGAAAATCATAACTCGACAATTTCAAAAATCAAAACTCGAACTTTCGGAAAATTCGTAAATGGAACGAAACTCAGTTTTCGAACATCTCTATTTTATTGGTCTTTACAGCTTATATACCAGCAACATTTGTTGCACTTTGGTGACATTACTCTAAGCATATAGATTTATTCCTAAAGAATTAATGTGCTTTCTATGTACAATGTAAATAGACCCCAAGGCTTGGTGGATAAAAAAAACCCACCAAAAATGTATATTCTAGGATGTGTTCCATTGTGTTTTAGAATTCTCAATTCACTTGGAACTGTAAATTTCTTCTTTGACGTTCAAGTGGTATTTCTCAAATGGTTCCATCAAGGTCTCCTGAAGCTGCTCAATACCAGAGAGAGAGAGAGAGACAGAAAAAGAGAGACTAGATAGAGATAGAGATAGGATAGAGAGATGAGAGGAGAGAGAGGAGAGAGAAGAGGAGAGACGAGAGAGAGAGAGTGTGTGTGTGTGTGGTGTGTGTGTGTGTGGTGTGTGGTGTGTGGTGTGTGTGTGTGTCAGGGGAGGTGACAAAGCAAAGCAAAAGGTGAAAAGTAAGGCTAAAAATCCTTATTTTGAAAATTAATGGGGGAGAGCAGGGCTGTGGGGATGCGTTTCTCTTCTTAAAAGTGTACAGATACTACAAGGAGGCAGTGAGTAAGGGGGTGGGGAATTAGGAGCACTCACTAAACATTAATAATTTAAAGGACAGTTCGGTGGAGGAAATGATGAATATTGTTTAAATGTTAGTTTGGGTAATGCCTTCTTAGTTATTCTACATATTCTCTCCCATTTTGTAAAAATCAGTGGAATTTATATACCCTTTTGCTGTTCCTGCTGTTGACATTAGTGAGCGGACATTTCAGGTTCTGTAACGCCCCTCTTCTTCCCAGAATGCACCACATCCTTGGAAGTTTCTAACAGTAATTTCTACTGATTGGGTGCTGGATGGGTCACACATGCTCAGATCTCTACTGAGCAACTGATCAACCCAGGGACGTGGTCAAGGGCAAATCCATAATGGTCTCTAATAGGGTCCTGCAAACAGGAAGTCAGTATTCGGTGAATTTATTTATACACAGACACAATGAGAATTGGCAGATTAAGGTCATGGGATGAAAGAATACTGCTCTATTCTGAAAAGTATATGTATTTGCACTGAACTTCCCCTTAATGACAAAGCAGGCACAGATAAATATGTGAATACCACCATTTTACTCCACGGACACCGTGGATTTAAGCTTCTAAACACACATTGGAAATTGTTGTACGATGCAGCCGACAAACAAGCAATCGCATATATTTCGTACGGAATATAGCACCAACACGTCAAAGACACGACCCTCAACTATTGTCGGCTTTTTTCCGGCGATTAGCCTGGCGGATTTGTTCTGCCGATTATCGTATATTTGTAAATGGTCGGCAGATAATCGTTACGGAAAAATATATAAAAGGCGCATGCGCCGCTTCGTAATTGCGCAATGATAACGAATGTTTACTTTCGCACGAACGTTTTACATCTAACGACATCGTGGTGGGACTCGTTGCTGTGTGTACAGATGTCATTTCAATTATGAGGAATTAACGATAATGTCGTTAAACGTTCATCAGCTGCGAAATTATCCAACGTGTGTCGAAGGCTTATTCTAATAAGTCCACACACATCCCCAGTAGCCATACATGTGAATTTTACATGTGCCACTTACAATGGAACAAGATGTCAATCAAGGCCACTGTTAGAAATGAATCGTATCACTGTACATTTTCTTGGGTTTTAGGAACCATCTGGTGTAATCATACATGAAATGCTTGAGTTATAATCCACTGAATGTGTGTTTTATTCCGATAAGACCCGATCCTTTTGCAGTGCTGCATAGCTACATTTCAATTGCTTTGTTAAAAAGCCCGAGTGGTCTTGATCTTATCATAAATCCATAATGTGATTCTGTATTACGCCATGGAATCTCATCGGGAGACTTAATGCTAAAAAGAACAATTTTATATTGGTTCTTTTTTTGGGGGGGTGGGGATTAGAAACTCCCACAATTCACAAACGTGATGATCGTATCTGTGCAAGATTATTAAATAAAACACCATGGTCATTGAATGAAAAATATCATAATGACCTAAAATAAACTACAACTGACAACCACAAAGTCTCAGAACTTCAGATGACTGGGGTGGGTGTACTTATCCCACTAAAGAAAGAAGGTTAGAAATAAGGGCAGGTTTTAGGGAAAAAAATAAATATAATGAATCCTTTGATTGCAAATTTTGCCAATAAAAAGACGGTTATGTGCAGACCCGGCAGGTTCGGACGTTTCTAATCAGATGAACATTAGAAGGAAGAAGTTACAGGTTAGAAAGGTTTTGTTACAGTGAAAATGAAAGTAAACTGTCTCCAGCAGATGTTGGTAATGGCAGTTCATTAAATAGCTTTAAAAAAAGTGGGATAGATAAGTTCTAAAACTAAATATATATTGAATTACTGGTATTAATACATATCCGTAGTTCTGGAGGTACGGGATACTATATAATATTGAGAATTACTGGTATTAATAAATATACTGTAGTTCTGGTGGTTACAGGGATACTATATAATATTGAGAATTACTGATATTAATACATATACTGTAGTTCCGGTTGGTAACAGGGGACACTATATAATATTGAGAACTACTGTTATAATACATATACTGTAGTTCGGTTGGTAAGGGATACTATATAATATTGAGAATTACTGGTATTAATACATATACTGTAGTTCCGGTTGGTACGGGGATACTATATAATACTGAGAATTACTGGTATTAATACATATACTGTAGTTCCGGTTGGTACGGGGATACTATATTAATATTGAGAATTACTGTATTAATACATATACTGTAGTTCTGATTGGTACAGGGATACTATATAAATATGGAATTACTGGTATTAATACATATACTGTAGTTTGGTTGGTATGGGGATACTATATAATATTGAGATTACTGGTATTAATACATATACTGTAGTTTGGTTGGTATGGGGATACATACAATATTCAGATTACTGGTATTAATACATATACTGTAGTTCTGGTTGGTACAGGATACTAATAATATTGAGAATTACTGCTATTAATACATATACTGTAGTCTGGTTGGTACAGGGATACTATATAATATTGAGAATTACTGTGTATTAATACAAAACTGTAGTTCGGTTGGTACGGGATACTATATAATATTGAGAATTATGGTATTAATACATATAATGTAGTTCTGTTGGTACGGGAATACTATATAATATTGAGAATTCACTCAGATTGAGTATACTAATACTGTAGTTCTGGTTGGTAAGGGGATAGGATATATATTGGGAATAACTGGTATTAATACATATATGTAGTTCGAGTTGGTACAGGGATAGTATATAATATTGAGAATTACTGGTATTAATACATAAACTGTAGGTCTGGTTTGTACGGAATACTATATAATGTTGAGAATTACTAGTATAGTATACATATACTGTTAGTTCTGTTGGTAAGGGATACTATAATAATATGAGAATTACTGGTTATAACATATTACTAATGTTTGGTTGGTATGGGGATACTATATAATATGAATTATGGGTATTAATACATTACTGTAGTTCGGTTGGTACAGAGATACTATATATTGGAATTACTGGATAATACATATACTGTAGTCGGTTGGTACAGGGATACTATATAATATTGAGAATAATGGTATTAATAATATACTGTAGTTCGGTTGTGGTACGGGGATGCATATATAATATTGAGAATTACTGGTATTAATACATATACTGTAGTTCAGGTTGGTACGGGGATACTATATAATATGAGAATTACTGGTATTAATACAATAACTGTAGTTCTGGTTGGTACGGGATACTATATAATATTGAGAATTACTAGTATTAGTAAATATACTGTAGTTCTGGTTGGTACAGGGGATATATAGAATAATGGTATTAAATATATACTGTAGCTCTGGTGGTAAGGGGATACTATAGAATATTGGAATTACTGGATTAACATATACTGTAGTTCTGGTTGGTACGGGATAATATAAATATTGAGAATTACTGGTATTAATACATATACTGTAGTTTGGTGGTACGGGATACTATATAATATTGAGAACTACATGTATTAATACAATAGTAGTTCAGGGGTGGTACAGGGATACTATATATAATGAGAATTATGGTATAATTACATATACGTAGTTCTGGTTGGTACGGGGATACAATATAATAATTAGAATTAATAGTATTAATACATATACTGTAGTTGGTTGGTACGGGATACATATAATATGAGAATACTGGTATTAATACATATACTGTAGTCGGTTGGTATGGGGATTATATAATATTGAGAATTACTGGTATTAATACATATACTGTAGTTCGGTTGGTATCGGGGATAATTATATATTGGAGAATTACTGGTATTAATACATATACTGTAGTTCGGTTGGTATGGGGATACATATAATATGAGATTACGGTATTAAAAATATACTGTAGTTCCGGTGTATGGGGATACTATATAATATTGAGGATTACTGGGATTAATACTATACTGTAGTTCTGGTTGGGACGGGGATTACCTATAGAATATTGAGAATTACGTGTTATATATACACTAAGTATTTTCGACTATTTAGAATTGCCACGTCTGTGGGGCAGATCTAGCCTGACAGAGGGTCCTTGGAAAGTGTCAGATCACTTTTTTACTTTGGCGTTTAGCCATATTTTTTTTTCGCCACGATTACTAACTTAACGCAATAAATACGAGTGTGGTGCAATGGCATGATACTTCCGCCGACATCCACGCCGATACTTTTCTGGCCTGTAAATAACGATTCTTTGCATTGCATGTCCTGCCGATATATTTTATAAATATGCCCCTTAGTTCTGGTTGATCCAGGGGATGTATCCAATATGCCATTACGGTCAAGAGAAATTCTTTCCCCATTCGTTGTTATTTTGCCTCCTTGGGGTCATATGCTTAGGCGGGATGGGAGTCGGGTAAAAAAGGTCGAAACAAATAGAATATGTTTATTTAACAAGCGTCCATACGATTGGCTGTGATTTTCCGTCATACGCAAGATTGGTCACAGCCGCCTATAAATACACCATCCAATTTTTTGTGCCCTAGATTGTAAAACGCTCTGGTTTCTAATCCTCTTTACTTACTCTGTCTACTGAAGCCAGCTAATTGCCCAGATCTTCTGTTTTATCTGGCAACAACATGTACATAGTTATAGAGGTTGATTAAAGACATAGTCCATCTAGTCCAACCCTTTATACACTACCCATAAGTGTCGTATAACAGTTACATAGAAAAAATAGTATTTGTGGTTGTTAAAGACAACGTCCATCTAGTCCAAACTTTATACCCTACCCATAATGTCTGATAACGGTTACATAAGTAACATAGTATTGGAGGTTGTATAAAGACATACGTCCATCTAGTCCAACCTTTATACCCTACCCATAATGTCTGTATAACAGGTTACATAGTAACATAGTATTGGAGGTTGTATAAAGACATAAGTCATCTAGTCCAACCTTTTAACCCTACCATAATGTCTGTATAACAAGTTACTAGTAAAATAGTATTGGAGGTTGTATAAGACATACGTCCATTCTAGTCCAAACTTTATACCCTACCCATAATGTCGTATAACAGTTACATAGTAAACATAGTATGGAGGTTGTATAAAGACATACGTCCATCAGTCCAACCTTTATACCCTACCCATAATGTCTGTTATAACAGTTACATAGTAACATAGTATTGGAGGTTGTATAAAGACATACGTCCATCTAGTCCAACCTTTATACCTACCCATAATGTCTGTTATAACAGTTACAAGTAACATAGTATTGGAGGTTGTATAAAGACATACGTCCATCTAGTCCAACTTTATAACCTACCCATAATGTCTGTATAACAGTTACATAGTAACAGTATTGGAGGTTGTATAAAGACAATACGTCCATCTAGTCCAACCTTTATACCCTACCCATATGTCTGTTAACAGTTACATAGTAACAATAGTATTGGAGGTTGAATAAGACAATGTCCTGTCCATCTAGTCCAACTATTATACCACTACCATAATGTCTGTTAACAGTTACATAGTAACATAGTATTGGAGGTGATAAAGACATACATCCATCTAGTCCAACCTTTATACCCTACCCATATGTCTGTATAACAGTACATAGTAACATAGTATTGGAGGTTGTAAAGACTATGTCCATCTAGTCCAACCTTTATACCCTACCCATAATGTCTATAAACAGTTACATAGTACATAGTATTGGAGGTTGTATAAAGACATACTACATCTAGTCCAACCTTTACCCTACCCATAATGTCTATATAACAGTTACATAGTAAACATAGTATTGGAGGTTGTATAAAGACATACGTCCATTAGTCCAACTTTATATCCTACCATAATGTCGTATAACAGTTACATATGTAACATAGTATTGGAGGTGTATAAAGACATACGTCCATCTAATCCAACCTTTATACCCCATCCATAATGTCTGTATAACAGTTACATAGTAACATAGTATGTGGGTTGTATAAAGACATACGTCCATCTAGTCCAACTTATACCCTACCCATAATGTCTGTATAACAGTTACATAGAAACATAGTATTGGAGGTTGTATAAAGACACGTCCATCTAGTCCAACCTTTATACCCTACCCATAATGTCTTATAACAGTTAAATAGTAAACATAGAATTGGAGTTGTAGAAAGACTAAGTCCTTAGTCCAACCTTTATACCCTAACATAATGTCTGTAAACAGTTACATAGTAACATATGTATTGGAGGTTGTATAAAGACATACGTCCATCTAGTCCAACCTTTATACCCTAACCATAATGTCTGTAAACAGTTACATAGTAACATAGTATTGGAGGTTGTATAAAGACATACGTCCTCTACAACCTTTATACCCTACCCATAATGTCTGTTATAACAGTTACATATGAACATAGTATTGGAGGTTGTATAAAGACATACGTCCATCTAGTCAACCTTATTACCCACATAATGTCTGTATAACAGTTACATAGTAACAAAGTATTGGAGTGGTTGTATAAAGACAATACGTCCATCTAGTCACCTTTATACCCTACCCATAATGTCTGTATAACAGTTAATAGTAACATAGTATTGGAGGTTATAAAGACATACGTCCATCCAGTCCAACCTTTATACCCTACCCATAATGTCTGTATAACAGTTACATAGTAACATAGTTTGGAGGTTGTATAAAGACATACGTCATCTAGTCCACCTTTATACACCTACCATAATTCTGTTATAACAGTTACATAGTAACATAGTATGGAGGTGTATAAAGACTACGTCCATCTAGTCCAACCTTTATACCCTATCCATAATGTCTGTATAACAGTTACATAGTAACATAGTATTGGAGGTTGTAAAGACATCGTCCATCTAGTCAACCTTTATACCCTACCCATAATGGCTGTATAACAGTTACATAGTAACATAGTATTGGAGGTGTATAAAGACTACGTCCATCTAGTCCAACCTTTATACCCTACATAATGTCTGTATAACAGTTACATAGTAACATAGTATTGGAGGTTGTATAAAGACATACGTCCATCCAGTCCAACTTTATACCCTACCCATAATGTCTGTATAACAGTTACATAGTAACATAGTATTGGAGTTGTATAAAGACATACGTCCATCTATCCAACCTTTATACCCTACCCATAATGTCTGTAATAACAGTTACATAGTAACATAGTATTGGAGGTTGTATAAAGACATAGTCCATCTAGTCCACCTTTATACCTACCCATAATGTCTGTATAACGTTACATAGTAACAGTATTGGAGGTTGTATAAAGACATACGTCCATCTAGTAACCTTTATACCCACCCATAATGTCGTATAACAGGTTACATAGTAACATAGTATTGGAGGTTGTATAAAGACATACGTCCATCTAGTCCAACCTTTATACCCTACCCATAATGTCTGTATAACAGTTACATAGTAACATAGTATTGGAGGTTATATATAGACATACGTCCATCTAGTCCAACCTTTATACCCTACCCATAATGTCAGTTTAACAGTTACATAGACATAGTATTGGAGGTGTTATAAAGAACATACATCTATCTAGTCCAACCTTTATACCCTACCCATAATGCTGTATACAGTTACATAGTAACATAGTTATAGTGAGGTTGTATAAAAGGATATGTCCATCTAGTCCAACCTTTATACCCTACCCATAATGTCTGTATATCAGTTACATAGTAACATAGTTATACAGTAGAGGTTGAATAAAGGAGTATGTCCATCTAGTCCAACCTTTATACCCTACCCATAATGTCTGTATAACAGTTACATAGTAACATAGTATTGGAGGTTGTATAAAGACATAGTCCATCTAGTCCAACCCTTTATACCCTACCCATAATGTCTGTATAACAGTTACATAGTAACATAGTATTGGAGGTTGTATAAAGACATACATCCATCTAGTCCAACCTTTATACCCTACCCATAATGTCTGTATAACAGTTACATAGTAACATAGTTATACAGTAGAGGTTGAATAAAGGAGTATGTCCATCTAGTCCAGTCTTAGTACAGCCACCCCACTCGACCTAATAACATTACCTATCACGCCTTCGCTCGTCTGGTTTGTTTCTATGCAAAGTTTACAGAAAAAATAATAGATTAACGATGATATTGAGGACACACCAAACCCATTATGGTTTCCATCAGTAGAGAACGCCCAACGTGACCCTAGGTAATGGCAGAGAAGGACAGTCAGTTATGAAAACAGCAGAGATTGCACGGTAGGAAAATAATTAGTTGGTCAATCGGTGGATATTTCTGTAGTGTTGACAGTTAGACCTGCCAGTATATGTGGAAAACAGTGACATGTTTGTGCGATGTGTAAATTAGACCGTTCAACGCATACAAGACCATACAGAATTTAGATACAATGATATTTATTAGACTGTTATGCAAAAAACTTCTCTATTAAAATAACAAAATGAGAACTGCAGATAATACATTTTATTACATGGATACAACGTATCCCTCTGCACCAGAGACACTAATAAAGGCCATGTCCAGCCCTGAAGTACATTTCATATTTACTGTAGGTGCAGGACCCTCCCAAATCCAATACTCCCTGTTTTCCAGTCCCTGAAGGTAATTATTTCTTGACTTGGGAATGTTGGAATTTTAATCTGATGGTTTCCACGTGCCACAATCGGAAATAATTTGAAGTAAGCTGGGTGCACACGATCCGACAATGTTAACACACGATCCCTTAAATGTTAAAGTGAGGCCGACAACATTCACCGTCCGAAATTGTGGCGGGGAAGGACAAAGAAGAAGTGTGCAATAGCGACATCTTGGGGATGGAGAGGAAATGTTGTTAGCTTGGGGGTGACTTCCATGTTATAATTAATTATAAGGTTGGGCAGCACGGTTGGCTCAGTGGTGCAGCGCTAAAGTCCTGGGTTGGAATCCTTGCGTGGGTTTCCTCCGGGCACTCCGTTTCCCCCCACAATCATAAAGACATACTGGTTGTATGTGCCAAATAAATGTGCTTAGATTGTAAGCTCTTCGGGCAGGACCTAAATTGTAGCGCTATAAAAGAAATAAAAATAACATACATGCAAGGTTCTTTTTTAACAGTTGAGTCCTATAGGGATCCATTGGAGGGGCAGGTTATACATTATATGTTACACCCTTTAGGTGACTGTTCCTGGGGTAGATATAATGTGTAGACCCCCCACCCCTCCAGGTAGCAGCAGTGAGTAGTCTGTTTAACTATTGAGGAATTAAGGTTTGGGGGAGGGGTGAGTGAGGTGTGAAGGTAAATATATTTTTTTTAATCTGGGGGTGGACTTACCCTAGAGATGTTCGAAACTGTTGAGTTTTGTTCCATTTTCAAATTTTAAGTTCGGGTTTCGGTTTTCGGAATGAATATTTTCAATTTTCAATAATCGTCTACTTTCGAAAAAAAACGAAAATTCGAAAAATCCGGGTTCCGTTAAATTCGGGAGTTCGTTGGGACTTGAAACCCTCAGATACGATAACGAAACGAGTCCTAATCGAACCCACATTCCATCTCTACTGACCCTTTTTGGAAGACCTGCGAGTGCAAAGATACTTTTCCTGTACAGGAATTTATCCGTAGCACCTACAGTCTGAACACAAAACCAATAGTTATTTTATAATTATATTATTCTATAGAAATAATTTGGCATTAAGATTTAATTTTAGGATCAGACTGAGAAATTTAAAGGCCTATGAAGGTTTCCAGCTTTCGGCTCCTGTTCCTTCGAATATCGTCTTTGAGGTATAAATAAGGTCTTAAGGTCCTGCAAGGAGCTTTACCCAATCGTTGCAATTCTACAGTTTGTTTCTTACATTTCAAAAAACCTTTTCCAAGAACAACCGTGATGGCTCGTGTTTACTTTAATCGCTGGAATTCAGGATCTTGCCAAACGTATTTATTTTTCAAGGTAGAATTTTTTTTTTAACAATATCAGTCGTCAATGCCAGCTTCACTCACTAACAGCATCACCGCAGGGAATTGGTTGGTCTGCCAGCAATACGCGATGGAATAGCTGTTATGAGCACAAGGGGGCGTAAAAATAATATTCGATGTTCAACAAGCTCGCTGGTTTTGGCTGGAAATAAGAATGCGAATGATGCTGTTTTTATTCCCCCATCCCTTTACGTCCCAACTCCGCTCCCAGTTGCTGCCCCGCCTCTGGAATGCCTACTCCCCTCCCCCACCATGCTTCTGTGACATCACTGCCTAGTCCCCTACCACTTGAAGGTGCAGAAGAGTAGAGGGGTAAGAGTAAATATAACTGAGTGTGGTTGAGATTAGATGGTGCTGGGCGTATGAGTTAGTGGCATTTGTTACGATCATCGCTATTGGAGGATACGCTGAATTGCTTATTAACCTGTTGATTGCATTTAATTGCATTACTGCTAACTTAGCCTTGCTGGGTGTATCTGGCAACCTTTGAGGGCAGATAATATAGCAAGCAAGGGAAAATATGCCAGAATTCCCCAGTAGAGTGAACATTAGTTAAATGTGTAACCCAGACCAGCAAGATTGTCAGTTTAGAAGTTTCTAGAAGATGGAGAACATTATCGAACCTGCAGGAAGGTTAGACAGGGCTGAATGGTGGATTGCTGGAAGGCCATTGACTTTTCACGACTTTACAACTTTCACACTCGGTTGAATGGGTTTTTGAGAAATGACGAATGAGATTGTTAGGTTAGTTTCATTCCGGAATTAAGTAAAGTCATTAAGTTGAGTAAATGTTTCATTTCCAGTGAAATCCATTGCTCCAGTCCACCAACCAACTGACCCTACAGTGGACATTTACTAATATTGTGGAAGCTTTCGCCCGGAGTTGTTGTATAGTGAGATTAAAGGATATAAAGAAGAATAAATATGGCATTAGTCTTTTAACTTGGCATTGGGTAGGTACTAAGCCCTTCACAATTGGCAACTGGTTTGTGAAGATGACATCAGGCTAGGCCAGCAGTTGAGGTTGATCTGTGGATTCTCCAGTTGACCTAGACCTCTGAGATCCATCTTCTACTGTGTAACCATAACGTGGAAGACTCTAGGAATGCAGCTGAGTAGAAAGTTTCAACAGGTGAAAATGTCTGATCTGAATGGCCATAAAACCTCTAATGCTAATGGAAATTAAATTCCCTTCTTGTCTCCTTCATTATTTTCAACAAAATTAGCTTTCGATTCATCGAGCCATTATTTCTGTGGACGCATTGGAGAGAAACGATAGGGCAGATGTCTTTACAAAGGAATAAGCCCGCTTGGTCATTCCCCGTTAACTGTACAGCATAGGAAACGTAGCATGAGATGACACCATCTACGGCACGGAGCCTTGATTAAGGTCTCGGCAATAATTAAATGTTTTTGGGAATCTTTCCAGCAGAGAATTTAATGGGTTTAGTTCTGACCAAGACGTCCCTACAGATACACGTGTGGAAGTAGGCCACTTCAATTACCAGCGCCGAAAGCGCAAGATGAAAAGCACAAGGCAAGGCCTCATTTGTCTGGTGTCACGAACCCGCCACATTTCCATGGATCCAGGCTGTTCATCTTGAGAGCAAACAGCATGTCATCTTGATGAGAAACTCTGGCCGCCAACGAGCTGTGAAACTAAATAGATTACTTTTGTCATTTCCCTTAGCCTTTTTTTTTTTACCTTCGGTAATTTGCCGGGAGTTATAGTATAATTTCTTCAAAGCGAACGGTTAAATGAAATCCCGGAGGGGCATCTGATTTATGTTTAAACATTTTCTGCTCTTTATTTGCCAAAACTCGTTTTAAGGCTGCGTGACTCGTAAAATGTAGTCATTTTTTTGGTCGTTCGTGAAGAACTGATGGGCAAATGAAATAAGTTGCACGTTACAAAAGGGTTCTAACACTGAAATGGTTTTCTGTATAATTCACGGGATTCCTTATTTTCCTTAAGGAGAAGTCAAGACTGAAAACTCACCCAGAGTTCATTTACTGGATGTATCCATTCTTCTGTTACATGTTATTTATTTCCTCCTCCATCCTAGTATAGATCATTTCTGACAAAAAATGTTACTGTAGCGGAAATGAAGCGGATGAATAAATTAACCCAAAGGAGTTATAAGGACTGCAGCTGTTGGAAGATTTTATTTTCATTCAACGACCATGTCATAGGTAACAGATGGAATATAAAGACAAGCGTATTATCTAAGGGAAACACTATGGCAGCTCCCATCATTATGTGTAAATATAAATATACAGAGAAGGAATGTTCTGTACATACAATAAGCTATACCCTCATACTGTACTGTCTAAGGGAAACAATATGGCAGCTCCCACCCATATGTATAAATATACAGAAAGAATGTTCTGTACACACAATAAGTATACCCTCAAACTGTATGTCTAAGGGAACAATATGGCAGCTCCCACCATATGTATAAAATACAGAGAAGGAATGTTCTGTACAACAATAAGCTATACCCTCATACTGTACTGTCTAAGGGAAACAATAGGCAGCTCCCACCCATAGTATAATATAAATATACAGAGAAGGAATGTTCTGTACACACAATAAGCTACCCTCATACTGTACTGTCTAAGGGAAACAATATGGCAGCTCCACCCATATGTATAAATAACAGAGAAGGAATGTTCTGTACACACACATAAGCTATACCCTCATACTGTACTGTCTAAGGGAAACACTATGGCAGCTCCCATCCATATGTATAAATAAATTACATAGAAGGAATGTTCTGTACACACAATAGGCTCTACATCCATACTGTACTGTCTAAGGGAAACAATATGGCAGCCTCCACCCATATGTAAAATATAAATATACAGAGAAGGAAGTTCTGTCACACAATAAGCTATACCCTCAACTGTACGTCTAAGGAAACACTATGGCAGCTCCACCCATATGTAAATATAATATACAGAGAAGGAATGTTCTGTACACACAATAAGCTATACCCTCATACTGTACTGTCTAAGGGAAACATATGGCAGCTCCCACCATATGTATAAATAACAGAGAAGGAATGTTCTGTACACACAATAAGCTATACCCTCATACTGTACTGTCTAAGGGAAACACTATGGCAGCTCCCACCCATATGTATAAATAAATATACAGAGAAGGAATGTTCTGTACACAATAAGCTATACCCTCATACTGTACTGTCTAAGGGAAACAATATGGCAGCTCCCACCATATGATATAAATAACAGAGAAGGAATGTTCTGTACACACATAAGCTATACCCTCATACTGTACTGTCTAAGGGAAACACTATGGCAGCTCCCTCCACTATGTTAAATATAATATACATAGAAGGAATGTTCTGTACACACAATAGCTATACCCTCATACTGTACTGTCTAAGGGAACAATATGGCAGCTCCCACCATATGTATAAATATAAATATACAGAGAAGGAAGTTCTGTACACACAATAACGTATACCCTCAACTGTACTGTCTAAGGGAAACACTATGGCAGCTCCACCCATATGTATAAATATAAATATACAGAGAAGGAATGTTCTGTACACACAATAAGCTATACCCTCATACTGTACTGTCTAAGGGAAACAATATGGCAGCTCCCACCCATATGATAAATATAAATATACAGAGAAGGAATGTTCTGTACACACAATAAGCTATACCCTCATACTGTACTGTCTAAGGGAAACAATATGGCAGCTCCCACCCATATGTATTAAATAACAGAGATGGAATGTTCTGTACACAAATAAGCTATACCCTCATACTGTACTGTCTAAGGGAAACACTATGGCAGCTCCACCATATGTATAAATATAAATAACAAGAAGGAATGTTCTGTACACACAATAGCTATACCCTATACTGTACTGTCTAAGGGAAACAATATGGCAGCTCCCACCCATATGATAATATAATATACAGAGAAGGAATGTTCTGTACACACAATAAGCTATACCCTCATACTGTACGTCTAAGGGAAACAATATGGCAGCTCACCCATATGTATAAATAACAGAAGGAATGTTCTGTACACACAATAAGCTATACCCTCATACTGTACTGTCTAGGGAAACACTATGGCAGCTCCCACCCATATGTATAAATATAAATATACATAGAGGAATGTTCTGTACACACAAAAGCTATACCCTCATACTGTACTGTCTAAGGGAAACAATATGGCAGCTCCCACCCATATGTATAAAATAAATATACGAGAAGGAATGTTCTGTACACACAATAAGCTATACCCTCAACTGTACTGTCTAAGGGAAACACTATGGCAGCTCCACCCCATATGTTAAATATAAAAATACAGAGAAGGAATGTTCTGTACACACAATAAGCTATACCCTATACTGTACTGTCTAAGGGAAACAATATGGCAGCTCCCACCCCTATGTATAAATATAATATACAGAGAGGAATGTTCTGTACACCATAAGCTATACCCTCATACTGTACTGTCTAAGGGAAACAATATGGCAGCTCCCACCCATATGTATAAATATAAATATACAGAGAAGGAATGTTCTGACACATAAAAGCTATACCCTCATACTGTACTGTCTAAGGGAAACACTATGGCAGCTCCCATCCATATGTATAAATATAAATATACATGAAGGAATGTTCTGTACACACAATAGCTATACCCTCATACTGTACTGTCTAAGGGAAACAATATGGCAGCTCCCACCCATATGTATAAATAGACAGAGAAGGAATGTTCTGTACACACAATAAGCTATACCCTCATACTGTACTGTCTAAGGGAAACATATGGCAGCTTCCACCCATATGTATAAATATAATAACAGAGAAGGAATGTTCAGTACAACAATAAGCTAATCCCTCATACTGTACTGTCTATGGAAAAACAATATGGCAGCTCCCACCATATGATAAATATACAGAGAAGGAATGTTCTGTACATACAATAAGCTATACCCTCATACTGTACTGTCTAGGGAAACAATATGGCAGCTCCCATCCATATGTATAAATATACAGAGAAGGAATGTTGTACATACAAACAGCTATACCCTCATACTGTACTGTCTAAGTGAAACAATATGGCAGCTCCCACCCTATGTATAAATATACAGAGAAAGATGCTCTGTCAACACAATAGGCTAATACATATACTGTAGTTCCGGTTGGTACGGGGATACTATATAATACTGAGAATTACTGGTATTAATACATATACTGTAGTTCCGGTTGGTACGGGGATACTATATAATCAGTTACATAGTAACATAGTTATACAGTAGAGGTTGAATAAAGGAGTATGTCCATCTAGTCCAGTCTTAGTACAGCCACCCCACTCGACCTAATAACATTACCTATCACGCCTTCGCTCGTCCTGGTTTGTTTCTATGCAAAGTTTACAGAAAATAATAGATTAACGATGATATTGAGGACACACCAAACCCATTATGGTTTCCATCAGTAGAGAACGCCCAACGTGACCCTAGGTAATGGCAGAGAAGGACAGTCAGTTATGAAAACCAGCAGAGATTGCACCGGTAGGAAATATAATTAGTTGGTCAATACGGTGGATATTTCTGTAGTGTTGACAGTTAGACCTGCCAGTATATGTGGAAAACAGTGACATGTTTGTGCGATGTGTAAATTAGACCGTTCCAACGCATACAAGACCATACAAGATCTAGATACAATGAATATTTATTAGACTGTTATGCAAAAAACTTCTCTATTAAAATAAACAAAACTGAGAACTGCAGATAAATACATTTTATTACATAGGATACAACGTATCCCTCTGCACCAGAGACACTAATTAAAGGCCATGTCCAGCCCCTGAAGTACATTTCATATTTACTGTAGGTGCAGGACCCTCCCAAATCCAATACCTCCCTGTTTTCCAGTCCCTGAAGGTAATTATTTTCTTGACTTTGGGAATGTTGGAATTTTTAATCTGATGGTTTCCACGCTGCCACAATCGGAAATAATTTGAACGTAAGCTGGGTGCACACGATCCGACAATGTTAACACACGATCCCTTAAATGTTAAAGTGAGGCCGACAAACATTCACCGTCCGGAAATTGTGGCGGGAAGGACAAAGGAAGAAGTGTGCAATAGCGACATCTTGGGGATGGGAGAGGAATGTTGTTAGCTTGGGGGTGACTTCCATGTTATAATTAATTATAAGGTTGGGCAGCACGGTGGCTCAGTGGTGCAGCGCTAAAGTCCTGGGTTGGAATCCTTGCGTGGGTTTCCTCCGGGCACTCCGTTTCCCCCCACAATCATAAAGACATACTGGTTGTATGTGCCAAATAAATGTGCTTAGATTGTAAGCTCTTCGGGGCAGGACCTAAATATGTAGCGCTATAAAAGAAATAAAATACATACATGCAAGGTTCTTTTTTAACAGTTGAGTCCTATAGGGATCCATTGGAGGGGCAGGTTATACATTTATATGTACACCCCTTTAGGTGACTGTTCCTGGGGTAGATATAATGTGTAGACCCCCCACCCCTCCCAGGTAGCAGCAGTGAGTCATGTCTGTAACTATTGAGGAATTAAGGTTTGAGGGCGAGGGGGTGATGAAGGTAAATATATTTTTTTAATCTGGGGGTTGGACTTACCCTTAGAGATGTTCGAAACTGTTGAGTTTTGTTCCATTTTCAAATTTTAAGTTCGGGTTTCGGTTTTCGGAAATTGAATATTTTCAATTTTCAATAATCGTCTACTTTCGAAAAAAAACGAAAATTCGAAAAATCCGGGTTCCGTTAAATTCGGGAGTTCCGTTGGGACTTCGAAACCCTCAGATACGATACGAAACCGAGTCCTAATCGAACCCACATTCCATCTCTACTGACCCTTTTTGGAAGACCTGCGAGTGCAAAGATACTTTTCCTGTACAGGAATTTATCCGTAGCACCTACAGTCTGAACACAAAACCAATAGTTATTTTATAATTATATTATTCTATAGAAATAATTTGGCATTAAAGATTTAATTTTAGGATCAGACTGAGAAATTTAAAGGCCTATGAAGGTTTCCAGCTTTCGGCTCCTGTTCCTTCGAATATCGTCTTTGAGGTATAAATAAGGTCTTAAGGTCCTGCAAGGAGCTTTACCCAATCGTTGCAATTCTACAGTTTGTTTCTTACATTTCAAAAAACCTTTTCCAAGAACAACCGTGATTGGCTCGTGTTTACTTTACATCGCTGGAATTCAGGATCTTGCCAAACGTATTTATTTTTCAAGGTAGAATTTTTTTTTTAACAATATCATGTCCGTCAATGCCAGCTTCACTCACTAACAGCATCACCGCAGGGAATTGGTTGGTCTGCCAGCAATACGCGATGGAATAGCTGTTTATGAGCACAAGGGGGCGTAAAAATAATATTCGATGTTCAACAAGCTCGCTGGTTTTGGCTGGAAATAAGAATGCGAATGATGCTGTTTTTATTCCCCCATCCCTTTACGTCCCTAACTCCGCCTCCAGTTGCTGCCCCGCCTCTGGAATGCCTACTCCCCTCCCCCACCATGCCTTCTGTGACATCACTGCCTAGTCCCCTACCACTTGAAGGTGCAGAAGAGGTAAGAGGGTAAGAGTAAATATAACTGAGTGTTGGTTGAGATTAGATGGTGCTGGGACAGTATGGAGTTAGGTGCAATTTTGTTACCAGATCATCGGCTAATTGGAGGATACGCTGAATTGCAATTATTAAACCTGTATTGATTGCATTTAAATTGCATTACTGCTAACTTAGCCTTGCTGGGTGTATCTGGCAACCTTTGAGGGCAGATAATATAGCAAGCAAGGGAAAATATGCCAGAATTCCCCCAGTAGAGTGAACATTAGTTAAATGTGTAACCCAGACCAGCAAGATTGTCAGTTTAGAAGTTTCTAGAAGATGGAGAACATTATCGAACCTGCAGGAAAGGTTAGACAGGGCTGAATGGTGGATTGCTGGGAAGGCCATTGACTTTTCACGACTTTACAACTTTCACACTCGGTTGAATGGGTTTTTGAGAAATGACGAATGAGATTGTTAGGTTTAGTTTCATTCCGGAATTAAGTAAAGTCATTAAGTTGAGTAAATGTTTCATTTCCAGTGAAATCCATTGCTCCAGTCCACCAACCAACTGACCCTACAGTGGACATTTTACTAATATTGTGGAAGGCTTTCGCCCGGAGTTGTTTGTATAGTGAGATTAAAGGATATCAAAGAAGAATAAATATGGCATTAGTCTTCTTTAACTTGGCATTGGGTAGGTACTAAGCCCTTCACAATTGGCAACTGGTTTGTGAAGATGACATCAGGCTAGGCCAGCAGTTGAGGTTGATCTGTGGATTCTCCAGTTGACCTAGACCTCTGAGATCCATCTTCTACTGTGTAACCATAACGTGGAAGACTCTAGGAATGCAGCTGAGTAGAAAGTTTCAACAGGTGAAAATGTCTGATCTGAATGGCCATAAAACCTCTAATGCTAATGGAAATTAAATTCCCTTCTTGTCTCCTTCATTATTTCAACAAAATTAGCTTTCGATTCATCGAGCCATTATTTCTGTGGACGCATTGGAGAGAAACGATAGGGCAAGATGTCTTTACAAAGGAATAAGCCCGCTTGGTCATTTCCCCGTTAACTGTACAGCATAGGAAACTCGTAGCATTGAGATGACACCATCTACGGCACGGAGCCTTGATTAAGGTCTCGGCAATAATTAAATGTTTTTTGGGAATCTTTCCAGCAGAGAATTTAATGGGTTTAGTTCTGACAAGACGTCCCTACAGATACACGTGTGGAAGTAGGCCACTTTCAATTACCACGCGCCGAAATGCGCAAGATGAAAAGCACAAGGCAAGGCCTCATTTCTGTCTGGTGTCCCGAACCCGCCACAATTTCCATGGATCCAGGCTGTCCATCTTGAGAGCAAACAGCATGTCATCTTTGATGAGAAACTCTGGCCAGCCAACGAGCTGTGAAACTAAATAGATTACTTTTGTCATTTCCCTTAGCCTTTTTTTTTTTACCTTCGGTAATTTGCCGGGAGTTATAGTATAATTTCTTCAAAGCGAACGGTTAAATGAAATCCCGGAGGGGCATCTGATTTATGTTTAAACATTTTCTGCTCTTTTATTTGCCAAAACTCGTTTTAAGGCTGCGTGACTCGTAAAATGTAGTCATTTTTTTGGTCGTTCGTGAAGAACTTGATGGGCAAATGAAATAAGTTGCACGTTACAAAAGGGTTCTAACACTGAAATGGTTTTCTGTATAATTCACGGGATTCCTTATTATTCCTTAAAGGAGAAGTCAAGACTGAAAACTCACCCAGAGTTCATTTACTGGATGTATCCATTCTTCTGTTACATTGTTATTTATTTCCTCCTCCATCCTACTGTATAGATCATTTCTGACAAAAACTGTTACTGTAGCGGAAATGAAGCTGGATGAATAAATTAACCCTAAAGGAGTTATAAGGAACTGCAGCTGTTGGAAGATTTTATTTTCATTCAACAGACCATGTCATAGGTAACAGATGGAATATAAAGACAAGCTGTATTATCTAAGGGAAACACTATGGCAGCTCCCATCATTATGTGTAAATATAAATATACAGAGAAGGAATGTTCTGTACATACAATAAGCTATACCCTCATACTGTACTGTCTAAGGGAAACAATATGGCAGCTCCCACCCATATGTATAAATATACAGAGAAGGAATGTTCTGTACACACAATAAGCTATACCCTCAAACTGTACTGTCTAAGGGAAACAATATGGCAGCTCCCACCCATATGTATAAATATACAGAGAAGGAATGTTTCTGTACATACAATACTATACCTCATACTGTTGTCTAAGGGAAACATATGGCAGCTCCCACCCATATTTATAATATAATAACAGAGAAGAATGTTCTGTACACACAATAAGCTATACCCTCAACTGTACTGTCTAAGGGAACACAATATGGCAGCTCCACCCATATGTATAATAATACAGGAGGAATGTTCTGTACACACAATAAGCTTACCCTCATACTGTACTGTCTAAGGGAACACAATGGCAGCTCCCACCCATATGTATAAATATAAATATACAGAGAAATGTTCTGTACACACAATAGGCTATACCTCATACTGTACTGTCTAAGGGAAACAATATGGCAGCTCCACCCATATGTATAAATAAATACGAGAAGGAATGTTCTGTACACACAATAGCTATACCCTCAACTGTACTGTCTAAGGGAAACACTATGGCAGCTCCCACCCATATGTATAAATATAATATACAGAGAAGGATGTTTCTGTACACACATAAGCTATACCCTCATACTGTACTGTCTAAGGGAACAATATGGCAGCTCCCACCCATATGTATAAATAACAGAGAAGGAATGTTCTGTACACACAATAAGCTATACCCTCAATACTGTACTGTCTAAGGGAAACACTATGGCAGCTCCCACCCATATGTATAAATAAATATACAGAGAAGGAATGTTCTGTACACACAATAAGCTATACCCTCATACTGTACTGTCTAAGGGAACAATATGGCAGCTCCCACCCATATGTATAATAGACAGAGAAGGAATGTTCTGTACACACAATAAGCTATACCCTCATACTGTACTGTCTAAGGGAAACACTATGGCAGCTCCCACCATATGTATAATATAAATATACAAGAAGGAATGTTCTGTACACACATAAGCTATACCCTCATACTGTACTGTCTAAGGGAAACAATATGGCAGCTCCCACCCATATTTAGATATAAATATACAGAGAAGGAATGTTTCTGTACACACAATACCTATACCCTCAAACTGTACTGTCTAAGGGAAACACTATGGCAGCTCCCACCCATATGTATAAATATAATATACAGAGAAGGAATGTTCTGTACACACAATAAGCTATACCCTCATACTGTACTGTCTAAGGGAACATATGGCAGCTCCCACCCATATGTATAAATATAAATAACAGAGAAGGAATGTTCTGTACACACAATAAGCTATACCCTCAAACTGTACTGTCTAAGGGAAACAATATGGCAGCTCCCACCCATATGTATAAATAACAAGAGAGAATGTTCTGTACACAATAAGCTATACCCTCATACTGTACTGTCTAAGGGAAACATATGGCAGCTCCCACCATATTATAAAATATAATAATACAAGAAGGAATGTTCTGTACACACAATAGCTATACCCTCAACTGTACTGTCTAAGGGAAACAATATGGCAGCTCCCACCCATATGTATAATATAAATATACAGAGAAGTGAATGTTCTGTACACACATAAGCTATACCCTCATACTGTACTGTCTAAGGGAAACAATATGGCAGCTCCCACCCATATGTATAAATAGACAGAGAAGGAATGTCTGTACACACAATAAGCTATACCCTCATACTGTACTGTCTAAGGAAACACATGGCAGCTCCCACCATATGTATAAATATAAATATACATAGAAGGAATGTTCTGTACACAATAAGCTATACCCTCATACTGTACTGTCTAAGGGAACAATATGGCAGCTCCCACCCATATGTTAAATATAAATATACAGAGAAGAATGTTCTGTCACACAATAAGCTATACCCTCAAACTGTACTGTCTAAGGGAAACCTATGGCGCTCCCACCCATATGTATAAATATAAATATACAGAAGGAATGTTCTGTACCACAATAAGCTTACCCTCATATCTGCAGCTGTCTAAGGGAAACATATGGCACTCCCACCCATATGTATAAATAAAATATCAAGAGAAGGAATGTTCTGTACACACAATAAGCTATACCCTCATACTGTACTGTCTAGGGAAACAATATGGCAGCTCCCACCATATGTAAAATATAAATATACAAGAAGAATGTTCTGTAACAATAAGCTATACCCTCATACTGTACTGTCTAAGGGAAACACTATGCAGCCTCCCATCCATATGTATAATAATAAATATACATAGAAGGAATTCGTACACACAATAGCTATACCCTCATACTGTACTGTCTAAGGGAAACATATGGCAGCTCCCACCCATATGTTAAATATAACGAGAGGGAATGTTCTGTACACACAATAGCTATACCCTCATACTGTACTGTCTAAGGGAACAATATGGCGCTTCCACCCATATGTATAATATAATAAACAGAGAAGGAAGTTCAGTACACACAATAACTATATCCCTCATACTGTACTGTCTATGGAAAACATATGGCAGCTCCCACCCATATTATATAAATAACAGAGAAGGAATGTTCTGTACAACAATAAGCTATACCCTCATACTGTACTGTCTAGGGAAACAATATGGCAGCTCCCCCATATGTATAATATACAGAGAAGGAATGTTCTGTACAACAAAAGCTATACCCTCATACTGTACTGTCTAAGGAAACAATATGGCAGCTCCCACCCATATTGTATAAATATACATAGAAAGATGCTCTGTATCACCCACAATACTATAACCCTCATACTGTACTGTCTAAGGGAAACACTATGGCAGCTCCCCCCCATATGTATAAATATAAATAAACAGAGAAGGAATGTTCTCTACATACAATAAGCTATGCCCTCATACTGTACTATCTAAAGAAACAATATGGCAGCTCCCATCCATATGTATAAATATAAATAAACCGAGAAGGAATGTTCTGTACACACAATAAGCTATATCCCTCATACTGTACTGTTTAAGGAAAACAATATGGTAGCTCCCACCCATATATATAAATATACAGAGAAGGAATGTTCTGTACATACAATAAGCTATACCCTCATACTGTACTGTCTAAGGGAAACAATATGGCAGCTCCCATCCATATGTATAAATATAAATATACAGAGAAGGAATGTTCTGTACACACAATAAGCTATACCCTCATACTGTACTGTCTAAGGGAAACACTATGGCAGCTCCCACCCATATGTATAAATATAAATATACAGAGAAGGAATGTTCTGTACATACAATAAGCTATACCCTCATACTGTACTGTCTAAGGGAAACAATATGGCAGCTCCCACCCATATGTATAAATAGACAGAGAAGGAATGTTTTGTATACACAATAAACTATACTCTCATACTGTACTGCCTAAGGGAAACAATATGGCAGCTCCCACCCACATGTATAAATATACAGAGAAGGAATGTTCTGTACACACAATAAGCTATACCCTCATACTGTACTGCCTAAGGGAAACACTATGGCAGCTCCCACCCATATGTATAAATATAAATATACAGAGAAGGAATGTTCTGTACACTCAGCAATCAATACCTTTATATGTCAATAAACACTATTTACTAGAAATGACATTTTTATCTCTTATCGCCCCTTTCTCTCATATTCATTATAATGAAATTGTTTTCCGTTCCAACACACAAACAGAAACATCTAATTAACGTGCGTCAGAAACAGAGATAGATGCCAAACAAATTAGCCAATGAGGCCTTTGCCCCTCCCCTACTTCTACTTCTAATTGCTTTCTTCCAACGCGCTAGGATGAACGACTTGTTGATATAATATTACATGTTGGATGTTTCACTCACTGGGGGGCACGTTTCTGCAGATTGGTATGAATTTTGCATCAGTGCTAATTATAGGAGAACCCTAAAGATGGGTTTAGATTTTAATAGTGAAGAATTTTCCTCTCCGAGCTATAAAAATAATTCGAGCAGAGGGAAGGAAAATAGATCAGATTTATAATTAATAATAAGCCACTGGATGAATTTCCAACACATCAACGTTTAACGTTTATGTGCTAAACAGGACTGAAGCCCCCTGCTGGTTGATATGCTGCAATGTGATAAGTTATGTAGAAGGGTGTGTGCGTTTGGGGGTCTTCTAAGCCACAAAATTGGTCTATGACACTGCCTGTGCTTGGGAAAGATGAAGCTTGGACACAGGTGCAATTCTGCTCTAATGATCGTCTTCCCCTCTCCAATTCACAGGTTGTAACATGAAAGCAGATAACTATAATGTATCTGTTCTACGGTATTGTAAATGAAAGAATCTTGTTTTTGTTACCATGTCATTTGAGGATGAGACTAGCTTCAAACCACAATGTTCTTCCTTTCTCTTCTAACTACTGCTACGCTAATCCATGCTCTCATCCTATCACGTCTGGATTATTGTAACCTTCTGCTTTCTGGTCTTCCTGCTTCCCATCTTTCTCCTCTTCAGTCCATACTTAACTCTGCCGCACGCATTGTCTCGCTTTCTAACAATCGGGATATTAAATCTCCTCTCTGCCGCACATCTACCTGGCTCCCCATTAAACAACGCATTATCTACAAAATCCTTCTCCATTTAGATCCCTCCACTCTTCTGCTCCTTCTTATATTTCTTATATAATTATATATTATAATGTACAGCGCTGTGTCCCCAAGTGGCGCTATATAAATAAACATATACATACATACTGTATAATCTGTATTGTTATAATGTACAGCGCTGCGTCCCCTAGTGGCGCTATATAAATAAACATATACATAAATACATACCAGTAAATCGATGACATAGTTAACAGGGCGACTTATATTGTTTACTTGGTTATGGATAGAACTTTCTTCTTATCTTATAATGGAACTCCAAGACCCTGTTTAAACAATAAGTGTATTCTCTTTATACAACACTAAGCAGCCTTGTACATGTCATTACACAGTCTTACTATAAACGCTGCATAATTCCGTATAGAGTGGCGAGGATAGAGGACGTTTTGATCGATATTCATATGAATTATTTAAGTTTTGTTGCGAGATGTATTTCTCTGCAGGATATAGCCGTACACTATTTATATTTTATGTGAGTGCTCACTTGTTCCTGAATTGTGGTTACATTTCTACGTGCAGTATAAAATACGGATGGTGTAGAATGTAGTGTATAATTCTAACACTCCTCACAGTCTATGGGGATTTGTGGTATGAACAGTCATAAATAAATTGAGCGTGGGGACAGAGTGAGGAGTTGGACAAATGTAACCGGTGAATAGAGATGTCCGAACTTCACAAAAACCGGTCCGCTCGAGGACCGTGAATTTTCGAAAAAATTTGAAAATCCGCGAGCAGACCCATAAAAACCTATTAAAATGAAAGTTCGTCAAAATCCGTTCTTCGAAAATACGAGGATTCTTCGAAAATACGGACCCGAAAATGTGAAAAATCCGCGAAATTTCGAATTTACGATGATTTCTCGTATTTTAAAAAAAATACAAGAAATCCTGGTAATTTAGAAAATTTTCGAAAACGCAGTTCGGAAAAGTTTGGAAGGCGGAAAAATCGGAAAATCCGCGATATCTGACGTTCACGAACGAGGTAAATCCGCTGCGGATTCGGGTTCGGATCCGAGAAATGGGCCATCACTACTGGTGAAGGTCTTGAAGGTTTCCACCAACCTTGTCTTTAGGTATTTTGTTGGCCACAAGTACAAAACGAGCCCGTAAATTATTATCATCCAGAATACACTTCTGGGAAATTCCAAAGCTTTGAACGTTGTTTTGACTAGTGACAATCTCCATCTGATTCAGAATAATTATTCCCTGAGAAGGAACATTGACACAATAACAATAGTGAAGACACTTATCTTTAGATATGTTCATTGGCGGCTAAGGAAAAAATGGAATGCTTGATAGACAAGATTCCTTTCTCACTCATACTACAATGTCAGTATGAAGTTGAAGGGTCCTATGCGCGGTTACGAGATGATAGACATTGGCAATGGTGGTTAATAAATAATTGTACGGAAACCCCCCTTCCCTCCGGACAGATCAAGGAGGCCTCCGGCAGCTGAAAACAACAAAAGGGTTTTGAGAGAAACAAAGTCATTCCAAAGCCAAGAAGAAGCCTCAGGCAGGAGACAACAAATGTCCGTTCTGTTCTAAAATGTGCTAATGTAGATTTCACAGTTTTAATAAAAATATAAATATTAAATGTGCACGTGATATATATTATATTTATATGTTTTACAAGAACACAATCCGAATAAGCCCCCGACCAACTGAGCTACCAGGGAAAACCACATTCCTTCCATAGTCCAAATTTCACTCATCCAGGATCTTGAAATAGATAAAATTTTCCATTGAATGACTTTAGAAACCTTAAAGGAGAACTCAGGTTAAATAATTAATGAAGTTCAGGTGGTGGTCCATGGTATGGAAACTGGAATCAGATATGTTTCTAGGTAAGTAGCAGCCATGCTTAAACCCACTGTAGAAGGATGGATCCCTAACCCAATGAGTAGTGAGCCTGCCTAAACCAGGGATAAGAGAGTAGTCCACATCTGGAGTTCAGCCTCCAATTTTTACTTACTTACTTTTCCCATGAGGGAGGAGAGTTTAGTTACGTTTTTAGATTTTCAAAAAAAATTAGAAAATCTATAAAAAAAAGTAAATGGGAGAAAAAAATCTGAATGTTCCAAACCAAGGTAGAAATACCAATAGTAAGTTATATTACTATTTCTCATATATTCCGTAACCCTCGAAAGTAGATTCAGTAAACCCTTAAAAGTAGATAGCCCTCAAAAGTAGCTTTGGTAACCCTCAAAAGTAGATATCCATCCAATGTTTTCTGTAACCTTCGAAAGTAGATTCTGTAACACTTAAAAGTAGATAGCCCTCAAAAGTAGCTTTGGTAATATCTGTAACCCTCCAAAGTAGTTCAGTATTATCTAAAATCCAGAAGTTTCAAGATCAGTTCCGACAGAACTTTGAACCTTAGAACCGTGAGTTCTGTGTTGGAACCGGATCCCATCCTATTGAAGGGGTAGATATAAGAAGTTTGTTCTCCTAGATGAAGATGATTTAACCTAATACGTTATAGGAAACACTATTTTTTTAGGTACTAAAACATGTCTCCTTTAATTTATAAAATGTTTTGTGAAGCCGAAATGCACGACGTATAAAGGGGAAAGGCTGCATTTTGCTACTGTAAATCACTTGTGTACATACATATGATGATTGCCCCATAAGTACTAGTTTTATAATCCACTGGCCTTCATTTATCTAAAAGAGAGACAGTTTTAATTAGATTGGTTAGAGCAATGATTCTGTGTCGGAGTCTGTTGTGTCGTCTGTATTATAAACAAAACAAACCGAAGAAGCAAGAACGTGCCTAGAAAGTCAAATGCGTTTGTTCTACAGGATGTTTGGGAATCCAGCAAACTCTTTAACTATCCTAAATGAGATGTTTATTTTATGGACTATTTGGGGGGTTTCTTATAATACCTACCTGTATATCATTTTCCTTTGATACAGAGGGTCTGCGTAGTGTTTCAATAAAATATCTTCCTTACATCGCTGATAAGACTGATATGTTATGGACCCTTAATTGTACGAAATTAGATTTTCATTTTGCATCACAATTCTGTCAATGAGCCAATGAGATTTCTATGGACCTTGTAGAGTCTTTTTTTTTTTTTAAACAATTAATACAAATATTAATGAAATTCACCCTGTGAAATACAGTTTACCTTGTATAAATTCTAAAATTGTGAACAGATTGTTGTATTTCTTACCTCTGTTATCGGCAGTATTGTGCAAAAAGAATCTGTTTAATTCTTAAAGTTTCTAGCTTTTACATAGTGGGTCCTGGACCCAGATAGACAGTTGCACATGCTCTGTGTGCTCTGCCTTCCTTTGCAATCAACTACTGGTTGACACGGGCATGCCTCCTCTGTAATTGAGACTGTACAATGTAAAACTTGCCAGAAACGAATGCACATAATTACCAGTGATCAGTCTTCTCAGAGATCAGTCTTGGGTGTGTCATAGTATGGGGTTAGTACACAGATTTTGACTTTTACACTTCTCGCAACGTGTACAGATAATGTTTCTATTATCTACTGTGTTCAAAAGGTTCTGCTGCATCCGACATCCACCATGAAAGGACCCTAATGGAATTTGATGGGTCTGGTTTGGATTCTCATCTTTTCTGCCTCTTCCCGTGATCAAGCTGTTTTTCCAATCATGCGTGGTAAAATTAATACGTTCTGAAGCAGAACTTGCCCTCGGTAAAGCGTGATTGACAGAAATATTGTCTCTTGTTTACGCCACAAGTTCTGCCAATGTCCCCATGTATTGTTTTTTTTACCCGAGGTACTGTGAATTAATAGAAAATGACGTGTGCTGTTTTAGTAAACTATCCCCAGAGAGAACTTGTCATCATATTACTGTTTGTCTTCCCATTTTCCCAGGCTTTTAACAGAGTCCCTTATGGGATAGTTTACTTGTAAATGACTCAAACATATTTTTTTAGTGCGGCTGAAAGTTTTGAGACGTAGACTAAGAAAAGCAAAGTACGGTACTTTACGAAAGGTTTTCCGAAATATGAAAAAAAAGCAAATGAATCCAGAAGGATAGAAGTCTGGAGAATATAATGTACCTGGTCTGATTGGTTTAAGATCATTGGGATAGAATTGAACCCATCAGAAAGGGACTTGCGGTGTTTACATGCAAGTGACATTGGAATCGCAGAATATTTCATTTGTGGATTCATTTGAATGTCGTTCAGCACAGCGAATCGGAATTTATCTTTCATCGCTTGACAAAGGAATAAGGAATCCCTGTAACATAACTCTCTATTGGATATTAACCAGTAAATGGTAACATGGTCCAACCACTAACACCAATTTTTGAAGTTTCCTTAATCAGCATGGAATTTAGGTGGAAAATAGATTTTTTTGAACTGTTAAAATGTAAAATTCAGATTCAGGAAATGTTTAGATTGTTTAGCAAGGGAGATGCCTTAACATTCCCAGAAGTTATATTTATCCTACAGTATTCCCAATGAACGGACACTATATTTACATTTAAATCAAAGGATGCATCACTTTTCCTTGGAGCTACGGAAAGTGACCCCATCTGCTCCCGCTGGTCGAATGCTGGCACATGTACAGTTCATAGAAATAAAGATGTGTCATACCCATCTTTCCCGATGGCATTGATGCAGCAGGAAGCTGGCAAATGTGCACTGTGGCTTCCCCTGCTGCCAGCACATACTGGGGTCATCACTTCCACATCATGTTTTATCTCCCTGTTGAGACCTGGGGCAAAACTTCAGCAAATGCTGTAAACTATATTACAATGTAAACTCCCTTTCCAAATGAAATTGCAATCAGCATTTGTTACCTATAAATGTTCCCTTGCACCTGCACTCAGGGGGGATCGAGACCATTCAACAGCCAGAGTTGGATCTAAACTCTCCTCTAAACAGCCTAGTGGGTTTCCAGCTGTCGTTTATAAGAGAATGTACAAATCCAGTGGCGTAAATGCGGTGCCCCAGGGGTGACTTATGAAAACTCTATCTATTTATTTTCTATTATATAGAACTACAGATTCAGCCAATAAAGTCTCTAAGACGCATTCCCTTATCTCTAAAACACCCAGAACTCAAGATTTTGCCTTCCCATTATTCATTTTCTCCCCAACTCCTCAACAAATGTCAAAAAATAATAATTCATTTCCCCCCCATTTCTAAAGTATTCAGGCAATTGGTCGCTTGATTTCCTGCCACCTAAATGCTGCCCCGCTGATTGAATGTTTCATTAATCCATCCTTTTGTGATTTGTCTCTGATGGAAGATAATAGGCATGTAATATAATCAAACCCTATCAAAAAAAGGTGACAGCTTTCCAGAGACTGGTATCCTACATTAACGAACAATATTACAAGGGTTAAGAGCCTCGGAATATTTCTTAACGTCGATTTCCTTCCTGAATAATGTCAGGCATTAGTCTGGCTGGGAAGAGCCAACGCAGAAAAAATGCTTCTTTGAAATTTCAGACAATACGTGATGATCAGACCATGTAATTTATACTGAATAATGCCATCATTTCAATAAGTTCTGTCTTCGTGCAGAGAGGCTCCTCACGGAACTAGAAAAAAAATTCTCCTATTATTCCAACCAAAGGAAATTTTCTCTCGGAGAGGAATTTTGTCAGTTAACAAGCTTCTCCAATTATTGAAACTCATCAATGAATCTTCAGCTTCACAGAAAGTGATGATAAACATGATTTATTTGTACCACCGATGCAATCATTCAACCTGAATTAAAATCAGTAGAGAAATATTAAGATCTATGGAATTACAATACGCTGCTATTCAAAATCAAAGTGTATGGAGCAGAGTAAAATACTTGTTCTCTTTTGGCAAAATAATATTTATTATGGAGATGTAAAAAAGAAAGATAAGGTGACACATTTTAGTTAATATCTAGAGCTAGCAAGATAGAGGGGCATATTTATAAAAGTTGTTGGACTAGATGGACGTATGTCTTTATACAACCTCCAATACTATGTTACTATGTAACCCGTTACACAGACATTAGGTTGGGGTATAAAGATTGGACTAGATGGACGTTATGTCTTATACAACCTCCAATACTATTGTTACTATGTAACTGTTTAACAGACATTATGGGTAGGTATAAAGGTTGAACTAGATGGACGTATGTCTTATACAACCTCCAATACTATGTTACTATGTAACCGTTATACAGACATTATGGGTAGGGTATAAAGGTTGAACTAGATGGACGTATGTCTTTATACAACCTCCATACTATGTTACTATGTAACCGTTTATACAGACATTATGGGTAGGGTATAAAGGTTGAACTAGATGGACGTATGTCTTGTATACAACCTCCAATACTATGTTACTATGTAACTGTTATACAGACATTATGGGTAGGGTATAAAGGTTGATAGTAGACGTATGTCTTTATACAACCTCCAATACTATGTTACTTGTAACTGTTTATACAGACATTATGGGTAGGGTATAAAGGTTGGCTTAGATGGACGATGTCTTTATACAACCTCCAATACTATGTTACTATGTAACGTTATACAGACATTATGGGTAGGGTATAAAGTTGGACTAGATGGACGTAGTCTTTATACAACCTCCAATACTATGTTACTATGTAACCGTTATACAGACATTATGGTAGGGTATAAAGGTTGGACTAGATGACGTATGTCTTTATACACCTCCAATACTATGTTACTATGTAACCGTTATACAGACATTATGGGTAGGGTATAAAGGTTGAACTAGATGGATTATGTCTTTATACAACCTCCAATACTATGTTACTAGGTAACTGTTTATACAGACATTATGGGTAGGGTTAAAGGTTGACTAGATGGACGTTGTCTTTATACAACCTCCATACTATGTTACTATGTAACCTGTTATACAGACATTATGGGTAGGGTTAATAAGGTTGGACTAGATGAGACGTATTTCTTTATACAACCTCCAATACTATGTTACTATGTAACTGTTATACGACATTATGGTAGGGTATAAAGGTTGGACTAGATGGACGTATGTCTTTATACAACCTCCAATACTATGTTACTATGTAACTGTTATACAGACATTATGGGTAGGGTATAAAGGTGTGAACTAGATGGATGTATGTCTTTATACAACCTCCAATACATGTCTATGTAACTGTTATACAACATTATGGGTAGGTATAAAGGTTGGACTAGATGGACTTGTCTTTATACAACCTCCAATACTATGTTACTATGTAACTGTTATACAGACATTATGGGTAGGGTATAAAGGTTGGACTAGATGACTATGTCTATACAACCTCCATACTATGTTACTATGTAACGTTATACAGACATTATGGTAGGGTATAAAGGTTGGACTAGATGGATGTATGTCTTTATACAACCTCCAATACTATGTTACTATGTAACTGTTAACGACATTAGGTAGGGTAGAAAGGTTGGACTAGATGGACGTATGTCTTTATACAACCTCCAACACTACAGTAATGTTTGACTATGAGGAGCGGTTACGTGAATGCATGAAGAAATAAACAGCTTATAATTGTGTGGAGGTGACACATATTGGGCTTGTCTTTTACAATTACCATAATGTACGTAGAAAATAGTAGTGCCTGTAACTACCATTTTAGTACTGGGGAAAACATTTCCCTGGGGGATGGGGTGAGAGAACGTGGCAAAGTAAATATCATACATCACTAAAAATCACAATTATTTTTGCAACTGAATCTCCATAACTTGATAAGATGGACAAACACCTCTATATTCAGAAATATTGTTTTTTAAGGTCAAGGTGATGTCGAGGGGATGCTTTACATAAAAACATTAGGCAGGCATTATCCGCGTCTCACGACTTTTATTCACATTATGTTTGAACAGAGCTGTTTGCTATATGGGGGCTTGTTACCAGTGACCAGCTGCTTCTGGTAGAGTACACTGGTGGTGGTGGGCACGGGTTGTAGGAGACCCAACTTTAAAATTCTAGGTGGGGAGACAAGAAGGGAAGTCGGGCCTGTGCAGGAGTTTCACACAGTTCGAAAGCAGCTTGTAACGTCTTGGCTGTGACTGAGGGCTGCTACCCGGATGGACCAGGAAGGAAAGACAAAGGATTTTAAGGAAACAGGAAGTATCATACCTTAAACTTGACAAACAAGACAACAATCCAGCACATTATCAGCTATCCCTCTTTCCTCCATAAACCAGAAAAAAGGTTGTAGCTGGCAAAGGATCTATCCAGTTCCCCCTGCAGCCAACCTACTCAGGAGAGGGGGAAAATATTGTCAATGGAGTTAGTACATTAAGCTTCCATCAGCCTTGGACAAATAAACCTTCTAGTTTATATTGGAGCAGTTGGATCACTTTTTTATAGTAATGTACTTATTTACTACGATTATGCAAAATTAGAATTAAAGGGCGTCTAAAAGTAAATACTTTTTTTTTATTATCCTTTATAAGAAACTATTATATCCTTCCCAACTATCGCTTTAACCAGTCTTTTTTTTTTTTTTTTTTTGGTTGAACTGTCCCTTATTTCTTAGATATCGAATTCGAACCATCCCAGCTGTCATCAGTGCCTTATATCATAAACTCTTCTGCTGTGTGCATTTTTGCTGTAACTGAAATGTTGACAGTTAGTCGTGTGAATTGCATGATGGGAAATTCCCTCTCTCAAAGCTCGCTCATAGTGATTACTGATGCATGCTAAGTCATAGTAGATGGAGAAAGTTGGTTTATATTGGGATACTGAACATGAGCAAAACAAGTACTGGATAAGGGCATGCAGCATCACACACACATCCGATTAAAGTTACATGTATTGTATAGATTAGATTAGGCAAAACATTTTTCCCAGTATAGTTGTCCTTTCGTAAGTAAAAACACAAGCAATTGATCTTAAATATAATAATTTGTATAGTCCAAACAAAGTGCATTAAATACAAAATTTCCAAAAATGACATACAGAGTCAATGGAAATATCGTGTGAAAATAGATAATATTAATCTAATGTACTGTTATAAGCTATTATGACAGACAGATTAATAGAAAATGTAAAAGCTGAAAGAAAATGGTAAGGTTAATGAAGGAAAGTCTCAGTTACATAAGAAAAAAATGACTGGAATTAGTGGGGAAAGAAAAACTGTAAATGCTAAGGGGAAGTTTACAATGACCATCTGCCCAATCCATGATTTCCTTGAACAAATACATTTTACCAAATTACTGACTACCTATTTGCAAGACCACCAATAGTGTCCATTATGGACTCAGTTCCTGGGTCGATTCAGCTGCTCAATAGAGATCTGAGCATGTCTGACCCATCCAACAGCCAACCAGTAGAAATGACTGTTTGAAGCATTCCAAAGAGTGTACATGTAGCATTTGCATATAAATACGGTCTCTACTGTATATCAAATCATCTATAAGGAGGATACAATGTTAGTGAATGTTTGATCAGAATCCACAATGAGATGCTATCCAAAACGATAAGACTAAGTTAGCTCAAAAGAGAAATAGTAAAAAGGCAACTATACTGAAAAAAATGACTGACTCATCTAATCTATAATTAAATTCTTTAAAAAGCGCTAACTCTGAGTTGTGTGTGTTGCTGCATGCCTTCAATACACATTCGTTTTGGCCGATAATCAGCCCGTGTATGGGTAGCCCTTTATCACCCGAAACGATGACGTCTTCGGAGATCCGCCGGGTTGTCGAGCAACGATCACTGACCGTTTCGGCTGATAAAGGGCCACTACATGACCTGATTATCAGCCGAAACAAACGTTCAGACACATCATGCGTCGCAGGTCGGGACCCGTGATTGCACTTTTTTTTTACGAGGCTTTAAGTCTGTTCACAATAGCACACAATCAGCCTGAAATCGCTTTGTTGTACTTTGCCATAGGGCCATACATAGGGCCAGTGTACGAACCTTAAGTCATGCACATGTTGTTAGCTAAATCTAATTTGGAGCAATTGCTCTCAGTGAGGGATGTCTCCACTGTCAGGTGCCCACACACACTTAGATTGTTGGCTGTTCCAGAAGACAATTATATAATGTGTTGGAGGAGCTTGAATGGCTGGGCACACTGAACTGTTTCTACTCATTCCACTGATCTCAAACATCGTCAAGTAAGAAGATTCAACCCCATGTTTCTCTGAATGGGAAGGAAGTGTTTTAAACAAGTTTGGTGATAGTGACATGTTCCCCAGACCATTTCCCGGTCCAACAGCCATTTACAGTAAGTTACCATTGTTTATTTAATTGTATTTACACTAATCTGAACTTTTCAAACTATTCACCATCTCACTATTGACGTTAAGTGTTCATTTTCGAAATTCTGAACTTTACTGAAGTTTGGCCATCTCCATTTGCTAGTAATAAATAATGTAAAGCTGCACATCTCACGTAAGTATGTTCTGGCAACATCTCAAATTAAGAGTCTTTTGGTTTTGCCCAAGTTGACATATCACAATTCCCAGAAGACATCATAATCCCGAGACACTGTATTGGGCTGGGACTTTCACATACGAATATGATTAGAAGACATACAATTGTCAGTGACCTTTCAAAAGACAAATGCTCCTGCAGAGGTAATGTTATCCTGCAATATACTGCAAGAATCTCCGGTTATGTTTCCCAATTTCATTAATATACCGAGTTATTAGAAATAACCACGAACATCTGCAGAGAATGTTGGAAATGCAGTTAAAGTCTTTGACCATCTTCCAGATATGTCAGAAGATAGATATTTCAGAGATGACTGTAACAGTGATTAAATGCTGCTGCTTTTTACCATATCTCATCATAGAATTCTTGTCCACTCATTTATCAAACTAATTTCATGACAATTAAGCACAAATTAATATGTTACAAATCTCCAGCAAATTGGATTTTTCAATCAAAAACCCCGAGAAGATCCACAGGCGTCACGGTAGCATATTTCTATTCCATATGGCTTTGTTTGAATACTTTCCCTGAAGTTTCGGAAAAGCCTAGTAATAGAATAATAATGTCTCAAGTTTTAAAAAGGGGAGATTGAAAGTATTTGGATATTTCTTTGCGTTAAGTGATCTAGTAAGAGGAACGTTAGACACAACATGGCTGTGTCCTGTCCCCTTTACTCTCCGTTCTCTTTACGCTGTGTCACAATATCCATAATTCAGCCCAACCGACTGCCATTTCACTGTATCTGTTGATCGGGCCAAATATTGGATGGTTTCCAAGGCTGGCTGTGGCCAACAGCCGAATCGGACATGTCCATAAACCATGGGGCATCCTTCATCCTGGCCGAACTGTTGGAAGTGCTGATTGGTCGGTCAAGATGAAAGTCTAAAGGGTTGTACCCAGACTTAATCTCTTTGACCATGTGCCTTCTGTCCAGACACACCCCCTATTGTATTGTTATAGGGTTTATCACACTTGTTTTACACTTGGTTACATAAACCCTTTGATACGTGATGCACTCAAGCTTGTCGTGAATTGACCAGGTGCATAAGATGCCGCAGGAGACCACAGTCAAGACCTTCAGATTATCTTCTTTAAAGAGGGGCAGAGATTCAACATTATCTTGCCTCTTGACAAAGCACAGTAAAGCCTCATTGGGAATATGCGATGGATGTTGGAATCCTGTATAAACATCTTGGAGTAGTTTAATGCCAGCAATATAGTGATGTTAAAGATGCAGAATGAGTTAATCCCATTTCCAATGTATGGAGAGCTGCAATTGGCTCATACATATGGGAAACCAGAGTGATCACAGCTGTCTATACATCACATCATTTTACGACAAATTGTGATTGGCCATTTTTATCACCAAACGATCAGTTCAGGCTGGACGGTCCAATATACGAAGATTCAACAACTGAACCTAATCTATCAAGCCTGGTTACTATTCAGCACGGATGCATATTTTCAGTGGCGGTATATTGGTATGTAAATTATACAACAGATAATATATATTTTAGATTATATATGTACATACATACATACATACATGTACACTTATAAAAGGGGTTGCCAACTTTGCCTTTAAGATCCGAACACCCATAAACACGACATGGCAAAAGCCTAGTTATCACTTATTTTCTACTTTATATGGCAAAGGTGGCAACCCAATATACAGTAAGACAATAAGGCAAAAGCCCTCTGCTCTGCAGTAGGTTATAATTAATACACCATGTCCCTATATATATATACAGGGTTATTCAATAACAGTTTCTTATCGTTAAAATGCGCTAATTTTGCCCCAACCAATCAGATGTTAGCTTTCAAATGTTAAATAAGATCTGATTGGTTGGGGCAAAATTAGCACCATTAAACGATAAGAACTTTATTTGAATCTCCCTGATAGTACAGTTTGCTTTGCTTTGTCAGGCTACAACTCTTTTTTAATACTCAACTATATCTTTTTTTTTTTTTTTTTTAGCCATATTCTTTAATAAAATTATTTAATTAGGGGGAAAAAGCTCTGAATTTATTACACAGCAATTTACCATTAGTTAATCCATTCACATCAGTCCTGGCACAAAGAGCTTACAATCTATCCCTATGGGGCATATTTATAAACGGTCGCTATTTCTGACAATGGAGCGCTATTTCGTCACTGGTTATCACTGCTTTATAAATAGCGAAATCCAAATTTGGCGATAACGGAGGCGAAAGATTTAACGAACCTTTATAAATATGCCCCTATGTTTTTTTGATTGTGTGCCAAATGGGCAGAACATACAAACTCCTTGCAGGTATACTGTAGCCATGGAACCATTTAAAACCCAGGATCTTTGTATTCAAATGAACTATTTTTTGTTATTTTATCTCACCATGCAGCCAGATATGAATTATTAAGTATTTGGCTTTCCCATGTGAAGTTTTCATCTAAATGAGTTTAATTCTTTCCCAAGGTGAAGTTATCTGGCAGTCGATTTACTTCTAAACATTCATTTCTTGTTTCTCTCTTGGGAACTCCTTGTTCTTTCCTAGCGCACGACAACACACTCGTTACTCATTACTCGTTACTCATTACTAGTACAGTTCACGAAAGCGTCCTCCATGAAAACCCAAGATGCCGCATTTCACGGTTCCGGTGCTATAAAAAGAACACTGCTCGAGTTTGGTTAATTTTCATTGGAATTAGATTCGTATGTCTGTCATTTGCAGTTGAGCGTTGGGTTCACAGATCCTCGAAAAAAAGAGATAGATCTACGCCAAGAAATCTAAAATACGCACAGGCCTCTGGAACTTGGAGGAGATACAACTTTGCTAGAAGGCATGAAAAACAATGCACCATCTTCTTTCATCCAAGGTTATCGGATTCACTCGCCCATCTGGCTCCGGTGATTGGGTTAATAAGCCTCTCCGTACGCGGCCAATAACAGGTGCACTTTAATAATGCTGCCACTTCATTCAGATTCACACAAGACAATGGCTGCTCTCCCAAAGGCACATTTATTTTGATATCGGATGGCAACTGTAGGAGACTTTTGGCTCCTTGGTTAAAATACGTTCAATAAGAGTTGAAACAGATAATGGATTTTTTAATAGAATACGCACATTTACATTCACGATTATATCCAAAATAAACATGCTCTGTTTATACGGAGCTGCAGTTTAAAGCTATACACCTTTTATTACGCGAGGTAAAAATGTATACTGCTACAGGTGCTCCATAATGGTAGCTTTAAAATCCCATCCCTTAGGGGCATGATAATATTGTAAGCAGGTGTGATGGGCAGTATTTGACCAAAACTATAAAGGGAACAGCCAATAAGAGTGAGTTTGGTGCACACGGAACGAGCGGATTTACCTAACCGGAAGCGCGCCCTTGTGACTGTTCAATATTGCGCATGGCGCTGGGTAAATTCCGATACATTGATTACCGGTGTTTGCGGTTTCATTCTCTGATCGGAGGTCTGGAAGTAACACGGTTTCAAGGTTGGGGGGTCTGCTATTGGGGAAAATGTTCCGCTCTGCAGTTGACCACAACAAGATGTTGGGTTCACAAAATGGTTTTTGTGCTGAAACTTTGCACCTTTTTGCCCCAATAAGACTGTGACCACACTAGAACCGTGCGCATTCCCGTCCGCTTGCGCTGCGATCCACGTATGTTGGATGCCATCTGCAAAACAATTAACATATGCAAAAATCAAATCGCAGCACCTAGTTCAGCCAGGCCGGTTGGCCAACACTAGCTTGCGCTTTTTAATGCGCGATTGGATCGCATGTTTAAATGGAGTAGTGCTGTCTAGCCCTCAGGGTGAGGCCACACTACAAAGCATACTAGCACTCCGTTAAGTACGCAATCTTCACGTTAACGCGCATTTCCATTGAGCTAGTGTGCGTTGTCATGCGCTGCGATTCCTAATGTTGAGCAATCAGAGCGCGTAAGATTTGTCCAAAATTTGATCGCATGAACTCATGATCAAGCAGATTGCAGCACAACGAACAGCAGCGCTCCGAGTGTAGCCAAACCGCTTGGCCAACATTAGTGCGCGCTTTTTAACGCGCGAGTGGCCTATCCCTACAGCTGCTTTTAAAATGGATCAATGTTCTACACCATTAGTTTGCTCCTTTAAAACGGCCCATTTTATGGTAACGCTAATGGCACCTGGAATATTGACTAATAAACCGTTATATGAAATAAGAAGAACTGTTCTGTTGCATGTGGGGGTTTTGTTTCGACTTCGTGAACCGAACAGACAAGTTTCCCATAAATCAGTTTTTCTAATAACGAGGTCTGATGGTAACACATGCTGCCTATTGTTCTGGTTATGGGCATCGCTGTGTAAATATAGATCCAGATGTCCCACAGACTATGGAAAGGTCAAAGATATTTCCTGGAAGAGTATTATACTCAAATCTTTTCTCTACAGGTCAATTCTAGTGACATTTACATTTAGTGTTTGAGGTAAACAGCATATTATTAAAATAGCATCAAGTAGCGAAAGTAAATCTTGTGGTTAATAACGAGAATCCAGTTTGTTTTATGGTACAGTGGGTGCAATATTATCCATAATGTCCAGTAAAACAGTGCCCCCATGTGGAAATATCATGAACATTTTTTGCTTTACAGGTACTTACCCGATCGCTCTTCTCTTCGCAGGCAGGTCCCGACTGGCTTAGTATGTTATGCGCGTGTGCATAGAGACAGAGTTTCGTGTGACTACATGGCGGAGGAGCGTGAGACCGGGTAAGTTCCTTACATTCGTTCCCGGCTCCTGCAGGTTTTATTGAAGAACGGGAGGTAAGACACAGCTCCTTTACCTCCCCTTCTTTTCAATAGAGGCCTTGTATGGAGTTACCCTTTAAAGGAAGTCCATTGACCTATAGATATGATAATATCTATGATAGTACATTACGATCCTTTTGGGTCCAAACAGAACAAAAGACACATAATGGTGCCTCACACATTCCACGTAATATATATATATATATACCACCCCTGTGCGGGACAGGCCGGACGGGTGAAGATTGCGAGGAGATAGCGAGTGGGCGCAACAAGGAACCCGACGGTAGGGAGAGTAAACTGGAACGCTGCATAAAAGGAAGTCCCGACCAACGCGCCGTAAACCCTGGGTACGTGAGTATAGGAGTACTTTCATTTATTTATTCCCAGCAAGCATTCACTTTGTTCTACAGGAATCCGGGACATTTAGATACTGCGAAAGGGGAGATGGCAGAGAGGGGGATTCAGAACTATTGATCTTTTTACCTGTTGGTTTGGGGGGACGCCCCATATTATGTATTTGTATTTTTAGGTGTGTATTTTACGAGTAAATTATGTATTGCATATGGTATATTGTGTATGGTGTTGGAATAATAAATTTTTCAATTTTGCAGTGAAATAGTGCGTGTGTCCCATAAGTGTACTTTTGGGGGGCCCATACATATTTTGTAGGGTCCTCTATATTTGTTGGTGTGTATTACTTATAATATAACATACACTATGAATACAAATAGTAACAAATCACTGATCATACCTCGAAACAAAAAATTATACATACATACCCTGCATCGAATACATTTAAATACCTATCAAATACAAACATATAAATAATATAACATACTATTGAATAATATACACACTGAATAATATAACAACGATACACATATAATCATACACATAAAATATAACACACTATGAATACAAATACTAAATATACATACAAACTATGAATAATAACATCTACACATCACAAAAGAATATAACATACCAACTATAACTTTAATATATAAATATAACACCTACACTATACACATAAATATAATACACGAAAAATACTAAAATCCCATATACATATACACTACATAATCACCAATAACTATATACCTATGAAATTACCATACCTAGTATGAATATTAGAATCCTATAACTAACTATTAATCCATCACTAAATAATATAACATACACTATGATAATATAACATCACTAGAATAATATAAACATCCACTATGAATAATATAACTCCTATAATAATATAATACACATGATAATATAAAAACTATGAATACATATAACTACACTATGATAATATAACATAACTATGACTATATTAACATACACTAGAATAATATAACATACACTATGAATAATAACATACACTATAATAATATAACATACACTATGAATAATATAACATCCACTATGAATATATAACATACACTATAATATAACTAATTAACTATAATAAACTAAATGATAATATAACATACACTAATAATATAACATAATATGAATAATATCACACAGACTCTATAGAATATAACATACACTATGAATAATATAACATAACTATGATAATATAACATAACACTATGAATAATATAACATACACTATGAATAATATAACATACAACCTATAAATAATATAACATACTATAATATATAACATACACTATGATAATATAACATACCCTATGAATATATAACATAAACTATGAATAATATCACTATGAATAATTAACATAAACTATAATAATATAACATACACTATGAAATATAACTAACTATGAATAAATAACATACACTATGAATAATATACATAAACTATGTATAATATAACATACACTATGTATAATAATAAGTACACTATAAGAGATCCTACACTATAAATAATAATAATACACTATGAATAATATAACATACACTATGAACTATATAAAAACATAACATGTATAATATAACATACACTATGTATAATAAAACTATGAATATATCACATAACTATGAATATCCATACATTCCAAATATTGTGGTAACTCTCTGATAGGTAAGGTCCGAGGTGTACTTCCTTATAGCCTGTGCTGAGGAAGGGGGTTTGACCCCCCGAAACGTTGTGTGTATTTGGCATTTGTTTTTTTTCCCGCACTTTAATAAATGAGTATTGTTTGAATACTATAGTGAGTGTGTCTACCTACAACTATATATGTATGAATATCACGTACACTATGAATTCTACACACTATGAATAATATAACATACACCATGTTAATTAAAGTACACTATGATAATATAAAATAATACCCTAACCGTATGTTGTGAGTAACATAACAAAATGCACTTTCCTTATACAATAATGGGGAGTTATTTATATCAAGCCAAGTGAATGAAATTGATACAAATGGGATCTGTTGGGTAGATGGTTTTACATCCATATTCATTCCAGGTAAGTGTTTGCCCAGTTCCTATGAAGAGATTTATGGGTTATTTTTCCAGTTCATAACTTTTAATTAAATGTTACTTTTGGGCTGGGAAGAATGTGAGTTTCTGTTTATCATTGAATGTAATAGATTATTAAGGATGTTTCAAATAGAGACACTTACTGTAAAATATTGGTAACTTACCTCATCAAATCATTGAAACTCCCATGGTTCATGAGAAATCAGCCCTTCACTGTCAGGTGATCGGGGTTTCTCAAAGAGTTGGGGTAACACTGTGTGACTTTCATAGAGCCAAGGTGAACTTCAACACTGTGGTAGTGAAATATTTTTACCAAGTAATACTTTTTTATTGTGTGTGTATATACATTGGGACGAAATTTAAATTGTTTAACTCTACCCAACATTTGTTACAAGTTTTATTTATTACAATATACATTACGTCCAACACTATGAACACGGTAAGATGTGAAAATCTGCATTGCTAAGCGTCAACGTCTGAGAGCCAATGAGGTAAAAGTTGAAAAGCAATGCGTTAAAGTATCCTCCTGTTTGGTTCACAATACAATGTTTCTGATTTTAAACACTTTGAGGCCAATGAAACACTCATCCATTTTTTTTTTTTGCGAAATCAGATCTAAAACCAACGCTACTCAATGTAATAATCGTGTTATCGTGGGTTTCTAACTATTATAGCGCCTCCCACAACCATTTCCAAAAACTGGAAATGCACAGGCGTAGACATGTAGTAATTTGCTAAGTTAAGATAAGAGCAGCATTTTTTGTGCTAATCTTATTGCCTTTGCTACAGTTTCGTCTTACCTGACCATGATCCCACAATGCGTAGACGGGATCCAGGTTTAAGTTCCAGAGTTTTCCACCTAAAGTAAATCTACTTTCCCTTTTTCCTTGAACAATTAATGGTGACCACATGTTGATCCATAACAAATTATGTCATTCACATTCTGTACAGTCGCTATTACACACAGTCGCAACACTAGTTTTTGTTGTTTGTGGCTGTTGTCTGCAATTCCATTGGAATCGTTTATACGTTTCTGACAAATTCATAAGATACACATACCTGATCATTCTTGCTATAATCTGTATCGATCAGCGACTACAAAGTAAATAACCTTCCACAAAAACCCAAACCCCAATAGTCATAGCGTGGATTTAAAGGGCATCTATATTGAAAGAACACATTGCCCCATTGCAAATTTAATTCATGTTACGCCGTCTGCGCCTTCTCCTACCTCATGTTGTAGCAGGAGTTAAAATTCAACATCCTGAAAACAACACCACGCACATGTAGCCATAAGAAGCAAGCTGTCCTGGAGACACGCCTTGCTGCAATACGATCTCTCTTTCTTTGTGACCCATCATCAACATGTGAAAGCTATCAAGAAGCGGGGTCAGTGCAGCCTTATCTCTGCAGTCAAAGCTACCACTCTCACCCCCTGCTAATGTTCTTATAATATCTGTGTTTGTAACAGAGCAGGGAGAGGGTGGGGACTTGAGCAGGACAGAGAGTCACATCACAGGAAGTTGATTGACAGTACAAGTAGGAGTAGAGGAATGCAATCACATCTATTTCTAATTTGTGTATCCCAGGACAAGAAGGGAATCTGAAGAAAATAAAGAATCTGTGGTTGGATAGAATTATAGAACACATGGAAAGAAGAAAAAAAGTAAATTTTCCCACTATAGAATGCTTTAACCTTATAACCAAGACACCAGGACACTTTGCCCTCTACATACCTACGTATATGATGGTATTGGTAAAATAATCTTTTTTATAGCTTTTTTTCAATATCTTTCTTTTTACTCTTCCCTGCTAATTTTTTTAAAGATATATGAATTTACTAGAAAAATGCATTTCATCTTCTGTCCCGGAGTTAAACAAGAGATGCTAGCGATAAGGGAATCGCAGTAGACGAGCACTAAGAGATAACACATTTGTGCTCAATAATTTCTCTCTTTCATTCGACAAGAGCCGCAAAAAGTTTCCACAAACTTTATTATAAGGAGCAATTTTGTCCTTTACAAAAGAAAGGAAATATGCGCTTGATGTGATCTTGCTCAAGCAGAACTCGGTGTCCTGCTATTATGTTTTGATGGTGCTATTGGATAGGGGAAAGGGCTGATATAGCTTGGTTTCATCAAGATATTACATTTAAAGGATTTTTAAAACACTATGGGGCTATGTACGAAAGAGCCATTATTCGCTATTTGTGTCTTTAAGCTGCGTTAACCGATTTACCACCATGGGTTAATGCGGCTTTAAGAAACAAATAACGGGTTGCGAAGGTGTCAAAAACTGGGTGCAAAACCAATTTCCCGAGCCGATATCGGCTCTTTAGACAAAAGCTTTAATGCAAGATACCTTTACAGAGACTGGCTTAAGATAACTCCTAGCATCCCCTTACTGCAATAGTAGTTTTTTCAACACCAGGAGGACTGCAGGTTGTATACTCACCTGAAGTTTGTGGGTATGGCGAAAACTTTATGGAAGTATGGTGCTGTATGCAACTCTGACAAATCAAGCAGCCTGCGCCATGCTCCTAATGGAAATTCTAACCAGCCTTTCATGCATGTCCTGTGTAATGACTGCCTAGTTGTTATTTTTAATCACCTATATCAGTAATGGCGCACCTTTTAGAGACAGATGCCTACACTGCAACCCAACCCCACTTTTATTGCATAGTGCCAACATGGTCTTTAACCTGAATACAGAGTTTCTAACATTTAGAAAAAACAACTCAATAGACACAGACCATACAGTAGATGGAATCGGTTATAGATTACCTATTCCTCTACATTACCACACAGGAGTTTGAGATATAAAACAGTGACCATTAACCCTACATTATTAGGAGTTTGAGATATAAAACAGTGACATTAACCCTCATTATTAGACAGGAGTTTTGAGATATAAACGGTGACATTACCCTATATTATTAGACAGAGTTGAGATATAAACGGTGACATTAACCCTACATTATTAAGACAGGAGTTTTGAGATATAACGGTGACATTAACCCTACATTATTAGACAGGAGTTTGAGATATAAACAGTGACATTAACCCTACATTATTGACAGAGTTTTGAGAATACAAACAGTGACATAAACCCTACATTATTAGGAGTTTGAGATATAAAACAGTGACATTAACCCTACATTATTAGACATGAGTTTGAGATATAAACGTGACATTAACCCTACATTATTAGACAGGAGTTTTGAGATATAAACAGCTGACATTAACCCTACATTATTAGACAGGAGTTTTGAGATATAAAACAGTGACACTTAACCCTACATTATTAGACAGAGTTTTGAGATATAAACACAGTGACCATTAACCCTACATTATTAGGGAGTTTGAGATATAAAACGGTAAAATTAACCCTACATTATTAGACAGGAGATTGAGATATAAAACATGACATACCCTACATTATTAGACAGGAGATTGAGATTAAAAATGTGCCATTAACCCTACATTATTAGACAGGAGTTTGAGATTAAACGGGTGACATTAACCCTACATTTAGATAGGATGTTTGAGATATAAAACAGTGACATAACCCTACATTATTAGACAGGAGTTTGAGATCTAACCAGTGACCATTAACCCTACATTATTAGACAAGGAGTTTGAGATATAAAACATACATTAACCCTACATTGTTAGACAGGAGTTTGAGATCTAAACAGTGACATTACCCTACATTATTAACAGGAGTTTTGAGAGATATAAAACAGTGACATTACCACTTCATTATTAGACAGGAGTTTGAGATACTAAACAGTGACATTAACCCTACATTATTAGACAGAGTTGAGATATAAAAACAGTGGACATTAACCCTAATTATTAAGACGAGTTTGAGATCTAAACCAGTGACCATTACCCTACATTATTAGACAGAGTTTAAGATATAAAAACAGTGACCATTAACACTACATTATTAGACAGGAGTTTGAGATCTAATACAGTGACATCAAACCTAATTATTCAGACAAGTTGAGATTAAAACATGTGACATTAACCCTACCTTATGAACAGGAGTTTGAGATCTAACCAGTGACATTACCCTACTTATAGACAGGGTTTTATAGATAAAACAGACCATAACCTACATTATGACAGGTTTTGAGATCTAATACATGACATTAACCCTACATTATGTAACAGGAGTTTGAAGATATAAAACTGACATTAACCCTTCATTATTAGACAGAGTTTGAGATACAAACAGTTGACATTACCCTACATTATTAGACAGGTGTTTGAGATATAAAACAGTGACATTAACCCTACATTATTAGACAGGAGTTTGAGATATAAAACAGTGACCATTAACCTACCTTATTAGAAAGGAGTTTGAGATATAAAACATGACCATTACCCACCCTACATATTAGACAGGAGTTGAGATATAAAACAGTGACCTTACCCTACATTATTGAACAGGAGATTGAAGATATAAAACAGTGACCATTAACCCTACATTATTAGACGGAGATTTGAGATTATAAACATGACGACATTACCCCTACATTATAGACAAGGAGTTTGAGATATAAACCGTGACATTCAACCCTAAACATTATTAGACAGAGTTTGAGATTAAACAGTGACATTAACCCTACATTATTAGACAATGGAGTTTGAGATATAAACCAGTGACCATTACCCTACATTATTAGACAGGAGTTGAGATATAAACAGTGACATTAACCCTACATTATTGACAGTTTTGATCTATACGTGCACTACCTAATTATTAGACAGAGTTTTGAGATATAAAACAGTGACATTACTACCCTTCATATTATACAGGATTTGAGATACAAAAACAGTGACATTCAACCCTACATTATTAGACAGGTGTTTGAGATATAAAACAGTGACATCAACCCTACTTATTAGACAGGAGTTTGAGATAAAAACAGTGCCATTAACCCTACATTATTAGAAGGATTTTGAGATTAAAACAGTGACCATTACCCTACATTATTAGACAGAGTTTGAGATATAAACAGTGACATTAACCCTAATTATTAGACAGGAGATTGATATATAAACATGACCATTAACCCTACATTTTAGACAGGAGATTGAGATATAAACAACAGTGACCATTAACCCTACTTATTAGACAGGAGTTTGGTATAAACGGTGACATTAACCCTACTTATTAGCACGGAGTTTGAGATCTAAACCAGTGACCATTACCCCTACATTATTAGACAGGAGTTTGAGATATAAACAGTGACCATAACCCTAACAAATGCTTAACCCTACATTAGTAGACAGAGTTTGAGATCATAAACATTGACATTAACCCTACATTATTAGACAGGAGTTTTGAGATATAAAACAGTACATTAACCCTGACATTATTAGACAGTGTTTGGAGATATAAAACGTGACATTAACCCTACATTATTAACAGCGGAGTTTGAGATACAAACACGTGACATTAACCCTACAAAAAGTATGTTGCTATGAACAGACATAATGCATTTCCTTTATTGTTGGAAGGGACCATTTGCTGTATTTACATTACCATAATGTAAGTATATGGTGCCTGTAACTAACCATTTTAGTCTGGGGAAAAAACACTTTTCCCTGGGGGGGATGGGGGGGGAAGAAAGTGGCAACAGATAAATTAAAATCCACACATTGTTTGCAAACTGGAATCTCTCCATAATCTTTAAGATGGACAACCTCTGATGCAAGAATATTTAATGTCAAAGGGATGTCGAGGGGATGCTTTACATAAAACATTAGGCATGCATTATGCCGCGTCTCCAGACTTTATTTTCACATTATGTTTGAACAGAGCTGTTTGCTATATGGGGGGCTGTTACGCATGACCAGCTGCTTCTGGTAGAGTACATGGTGGTGGTGGGCACGGGTGGTGAGGAGACCCACTTTAAAAATTCTATGGGGAAGTCCGGGCTTGTGCAGGTTCACACAGTTCGAGAAGCAGCTGTAAGTCTTTGGCTGTGACTGAGGGCTGCTACCCGGATGGACCAGGAAGGAAGAACAAAGGATTTTGAGGAAACAGGAAAGTATCATAGCCTTTAAACTTGACAAGACAGAGCAACAATCCAGCACATTATCAGCTATCCCTCTTTCCTCCATAGACCAAGAAAAAGGTTGTAGCTGGCAAAGGATCTATCCAGTTCCCCCTGCAGCCAACCTACTCAGGAGAGGGGGAAAATATTGTCAATGGAGTTAGAGTACATTAAAGCTTCCATCAGCCTTGGAGACAATAAACCTTCTAGTTTATATTGGAGCAGTTGGATCACTTTTTTATATGAATGTACTTATTTACTACGATTATGCAAAATTAGAATTAAAGGGCGTCTAAAAGTAAATACTTTTTTTTTTATTATCCTTTATAAGAAACTATTATATCCTTCCCAACTATCGCTTTACCAGTCTTTTTTTTTTTTTTTTGGTTGAACTGTCCCTTATTTCTTTAGATATCGAATTCGAACCATCCCAGCTGTCAATCAAGTGCCTTATTATCATAAACTCTTCTGCTGTGTGCAGTTTTGCTGTAACTGAAATGTTGACAGTTAGTCTGTGTGAATTGCATGATGGGAAATTCCCTCTCTCAAAGCTGCGGATCTCCGAACGACCGTCCATTTCGGGTGATAAAGGGCTACCCATACACGGCTGATTATCGCCAAACGAATGTGTATTGAAGGCATGCAGCAACACACACACTCAAGTTAGCGCTTTTTAATGAATTTAATTATAGATTAAGATGAGTCATTCATTTTTTTCAGTATAGTTGCCTTTTTACTATTCTCTTTTGAGCTACCTTAGTCTTATCGTTTTGGATAGCATCTTACCTTGTGGATTCTGATCAAACATTCACTACATTGTATCCTCCTTATAGATTGATTTGATATACAGTAAGACCTTTTATATGCAAATGCTACATGACACTCTTTGAATGCTTCAAACAGTCATTTCTACTGGTTGTGTGGATGGGTCGACATGCTCGATCTCTATTGAGCAGCTGAACGACCCAGAACTGAGTCCATAATGGACACTATTGGTGGTCTTGCAAATAGGTAGTCAGTTAATTTGGTAAAATGTATTTGTTCAAAGAGAAATAATGGATTGGCAATTATGGTCATGTAAACTTCCCCTTTAGCATTTACTTTTTCTTTCTTCCCACTAATTCCAGTCATTTTTTTCTTATGTAATGAGACTTTCCTTCATTAACCTACCATTTTCTTCAGCTTTTCATTTTCTATTTTACTCTTGCTGTCATAATAGCTTATTTAACAGTACATTAGATTAAATTATCTATTTTCACTGATATTCCATTGACTCTGTATGTCATTTTTGGAAATTTTGTATTAATCACTTTGTTTCGGACTATACATTTATTATATTTAAGATCAATTCTTGTGTTTTACTTACGTAAAGGACAACTATACTGGGAAAAATGTTTTGCCTAATCTTAATCTATAAACAATACATGTAACTTTTAATCGGATGTGTGTGTGATGCTGCATGCCTTTATCCAGTACTTGTTTTGCTCATGTTCAGTATCCAATTAAACCAACTCTTCCTTCCATCTACTATACTTAGCATGCTTCAGTAATCACTTACTGGCGTGGACGTATGTCTTTATACAACCTCCAATACTATGTTACTATGTAACTGTTATACAGACATTATGGGTGGGGTATAAAGATTGGACTAGATGGACGTATGTCTTTATACAACCTCCAATACTATGTTACTATGTAACTGTTATACAGACATTTTGGGTAGGGTATAAAGGTTGAACTAGATGGACGTATGTCTTTATACAACCTCCAATACTATGTTACTATGTAACCGTTATACAGACATTATGGGTAGGGTATAAAGGTTGAACTAGATGGACGTATGTCTGTATACAACCTCCAATACTATGTTACTATGTAACTGTTATACAGACATTATGGGTAGGGTATAAAGGTTGGATTAGATAGACGTATGTCTTTATACAACCTCCAATACTATGTACTATGTACTAGTAAACTGTTTTTTATACAGACATTATGGTAGGGTATAAAGGTTGGACTAGATTGACGTATGTCTTTATACAACCTCCAATACTATGTTACTATGTAACGTTATACAGACATTATGGGTAGGGTATAAAGGTTGAACTAGATGGATGTGTCTTTATACAACCTCCAATACTATGTTACTATGTAACGTGATACAGAACATATGGGTAGGGTATAAAGGTTGGACTAGATGGACGTTTGTCTTTATACAACCTCAATACTATGTTTTATATGTACACGTGATACATACATTAGGGTATAAAGGTTGGATTAGATGGACGTATGTCTTTATACAACCTCCAATACTATGTTACTATGTAACTGTTATACAGACATTATGGGTAGGGTATAAATGTTGGACTAGATAGACGTACGTCTCCCCAGACCAACCCACCTCCATACCTATCGCCTACCCTACCACCCCGCACCCAACCGTTAACCAGAACACTATGGGCCCCCCCTAGGGTATAAAGGTTGGACTAGATGACGTATGTCTTTATACAACTCCAATACTATGTTACTATGTAACCGTTTATACAGAATTATGGGTAGGGTATAAGTTGAACTAGATGGACGTATGTCTTTATACAACCTCCAATACTAGTTAATATGTAACTGTTATACAGACATTAGGGTGTGGGTATAAAGGTGTGACTAGATGGACGTATTGTCTTTATACAACCTCCAATACTATGTACTATGTAACCGTTATACAGACATTATGGGTAGGGTATAAAGGTTGAACTAGATGGACGTATGTCTTATACAACCTCCAATACTATGTTACTATGTAACCGTGTTAACAGACATTATGGGTAGGGTATAAAGGTTGAACTAGATGGACGTATGTCTTTATACAACTCCAATACCAGAGTAAAATACTTGTTCTCTTTTGGCAAATAATATTTATATGGAGATGTAAAAAAGAAAGATAAGGTGACACATTTTAGTTAATATCTAGAGTAGCAAGATGAGGGATATTTATAAAAGTTGTTGGACTAGATGACGTATGTCTTTATACAACCTCCAATACTATGTTACTATGTAACTGTTATACAGAATTATGGGTGGGGTATAAAGATTGGACTTAGATGGACGTATGTCTTTATACAACCTCCAATACTATGTTACTATGTAACTGTTATACAGACATTTTGGTAGGGTATAAAGGTTGAACTAGATGGACGTGTCTTTATACAACCTCCAATACTATGTTACTATGTAACCGTTATACAGACATATGGGTAGGGTATAAAGGTTGAACTAGATGGACGTATGTCTTTATACAACCTCCAATACTATGTTACTATGTAACCGTTATACAGACAATGTTGGTAGGGTATAAAGGTTGAACTAGATGGACGTATGTCTGTATACAACCTCCAATACTATGTTACTATGTAACTGTTATACAGACATTATGGGTAGGGTATAAAGGTTGGATTAGATAGACGTATGTCTTTATACAACCTCCAATACTATGTTACTCTGTAACTGTTATACAGACATTATGGGTAGGGTATAAAGGTTGGATTAGATGGACGTATGTCTTTATACAACCTCCAATACTATGTTACTATGTAACTGTTATACAGACATTATGGGTAGGGTATAAATGTTGGACTAGATAGACGTACGTCTTTATACAACCTCCAATACTATGTTACTATGTAACCGTTATACAGACATTATGGGTAGGGTATAAAGGTTGGACTAGATTGACGTATGTCTTTATACAACCTCCAATACTATGTTACTATGTAACCGTTATACAGACATTATGGGTAGGGTATAAAGGTTGAACTAGATGGATGTATGTCTTTATACAACCTCCAATACTATGTTACTATGTAACTGTTATACAGACATTATGGGTAGGGTATAAAGGTTGGACTAGATGGACGGATGTCTTTATACAACCTCCAATACTATGTTACTATGTAACTGTATACAGACATTATGGGTAGGTATAAAGGTTGGACTAGATGGACGTTCTTTATACAAACCTCCAATATATGTTACTATGTAACTGTTATACAGACATTAGGGTAGGGTATAAAGGTTGGACTAGATGGACGTATGTCTTTTACAACCTCCAATACTATGTTACTATGTAACTGTTATACAGACATTATGGGTAGGGTATAAAGGTTGGACTAGATGGACGTACGTCTTTATACAACCTCCAATACTATGTTACTATGTAACCGTTATACAGACATTATGGGTAGGGTATAAAGGTTGTATAAAGACGTACGTCTATCTAGTCCAACCTTTATACCCTACCCATAATGTCTGTATACAGTAACTTTCATAGTAACATAGTATTGGAGGTTGTATAAGACTACGTCCATCTAGTCCAACCTTTATACCCTACCCTAATGTTCTGTATAACAGTTACATTAGTAACATAGTAGTGGAGGTTGTATAAAGACAAACGTCCATCTAGTCCAACTTATACCCTACCCATAATGTCTGTCATAACAGTTACATAGTAACATAGTATTGAGGTTGTAAAAGACATACGTCCATCTAGTCCAACCTTTATACCCTACCCATAATGTCTGTATAACAGTTACATAGTAACATATATTGGAGTTTGTATAAAAACGTTCCATCTAGTCCAACCTTTATACCTACCCATAATGTCTGTATACAGTACATAGTAACATAGTATTGGAGGTTGTATAAAGACAAACCGTCCATCTAGTCCAACCTTTATACCCTACCCATATGTCTGTATACAGTTACATAGTAACATAGTTTGGAGGTTGTATAAAGACATACTCCATCTAGTTCAACCTTTATACCTAACCCTAATGTCTGTATAACGTTACATATAACATAGTATTGGAGTGTATAAAGACATACGTCATCTAGTCCACCTTTAACCCTACCCATAATGTCTGTATAACGGTTACATTAGACATAGTATTGGAGGTTGTATAAAGACGTACGTTCTATCTAGTCCACATTTATACCCTACCCATAATGTCCTGTATAACAGTTACATAGTACATAGTATTGGAGGTTGTATAAAGACATACGTCCATCTAATCCACACCTTTAAACCCTACCATAATGTCTGTATAACAGTTACAGGTACATAGTATTGGAGGTTGTTAAAGACATACGTCTATCTAATCCAACCTTTATACCCTACCCATAATGTCTGTATAACAGTTCATAGTAACATAGTATTGGAGGTTGTATAAGACATACGTCCATCTATTCAACCTTTATATCCCTACCACATTGTCTGTATAACGGTTACATAGTAACATAGTATTGGAGGTTGTATAAAGACATACGTCCATCTAGTCCAACCTTTATACCCTACCATATGTCTGTATAACGGTTACATAGTAACATAGTATTGGAGGTTGTATAAAGACATACGTCCATCTAGTCAACCTTTACCCTACCCATAATGTCTGTATAACAGTTACATAGTAACATAGTATTGGAGGTTGTATAAAGACATACGTCCATCTAGTCCAACTTTTACCCACCCATAATGTCTGTATAACAGTTACATAGTAACATAGTATTGGAGGTTGTATAAAGACATACGTCCATCTAGTCCAACCTTTATAAACCCTATCGCTACCAGATCTAACTAATGTGTCACTTATCTCTTTTACATCTCATATAAATATATTGAAAAACAAGTATTAGGATTGGAGTTGTATAAAGACATACGTCCATCTAGTCAACCTTTATACCCTACCCATAATGTCTGTATAACAGTTACATAGTAACATAGTATTGGAGGTTGTATAAAGACATACGTCCATCTAGTCAACCTTTATACCCTACCCATAATGTCTGTATAACAGTTACATAGTAACATAGTATTGGAGGTTGTATAAAGACAAACGTCCATCTAGTCCAACCTTTATACCCTACCATAATGTCTGTATAACAGTTACATAGTAACATAGTATTGGAGGTTGTATAAAGACATACATCCATCTAGTTCAACCTTTATACCCTACCCATAATGTCTGTATAACGGTTACATAGTAACATAGTATTGGAGTTGTATAAAGACATACGTCAATCTAGTCCAACCTTTATACCCTACCCATAATGTCTGTATAACGGTTACATAGTAACATAGTATGGAGGTGTGTATAAAGACGTACGTCTATCTAGTCCAACATTTATACCCTACCCATAAGTCTGTATAACAGTTACATAGTAACATAGTATTGGAGGTTGTATAAAGACATATCCATCTAATCCAACCTTTATACCCTACCCATAATGTCTGTAATAACAGTTACAGAGTAACATAGTATTGAGGTTGTATAAAGACTACGTCTATCAATCCAACCTTTATACCCTACCCATAATGTCTGTATAACAGTTACATAGTACATAGTATTGGAGGTTGTATACAGACATACGTCCATCTAGTTCAACCTTTATACCCTACCCATAATGTCTGTATAACGGTTACATAGTAACATAGTATTGGAGGTTGTATAAAGACATACGTCCATCTAGTTCAACCTTTATACCCTACCCATAATGTCTGTATAACGGTTACATAGTAACATAGTATTGGAGGTTGTATAAAGACATACGTCCATCTAGTTCAACCTTTATACCCTACCCAAATGTCTGTAAACAGTTACATAGTAACATAGTATTGGAGGTTGTATAAAGACATACGTCCATCTAGTCCAATCTTTATACCCCACCCATAATGTCTGTATAACAGTTACATAGTAACATAGTATTGGAGGTTGTATAAAGACATACGTCCATCTAGTCCAACAACTTTTATAAATATGCCCCTCTATCTTGCTAGCTCTAGATATTAACTAAAATGTGTCACCTTATCTTTCTTTTTTACATCTCCATAATAAATATTATTTTGCCAAAAGAGAACAAGTATTTTACTCTGCTCCATACACTTTGATTTTGAATAGCAGCGTATTGTAATTCCATAGATCTTAATATTTCTCTACTGATTTTAATTCAGGTTGAATGATTGCATCGGTGTACAAATAAATCATGTTTATCATCACTTTCTGTGAAGCTGAAGATTCATTGATGGTTTCAATAATTGGAGAAGCTTGTTAACTGACAAAATTCCTCTCCGAGAGAAAATTTCCTTGGTTGGAATAATAGGAGAATTTTTTTCTAGTTCCGTGAGGAGCCTCTCTGCACGAAGACAGAACTTATTGAAATGATGGCATTATTCAGTATAAATTACATGGTCTGATCATCACGTATTGTCTGAAATTTCAAAGAAGCATTTTTTCTGCGTTGGCTCTTCCCAGCCAGACTAATGCCTGACATTATTCAGGAAGGAAATCGACGTTAAGAAATATTCCGAGGCTCTTAACCCTTGTAATATTGTTCGTTAATGTAGGATACCAGTCTCTGGAAAGCTGTCACCTTTTTTTGATAGGGTTTGATTATATTACATGCCTATTCTTCCATCAGAGACAAATCACAAAAGGATGGATTAATGAAACATTCAATCAGCGGGGCAGCATTTAGGTGGCAGGAAATCAAGCGACCAATTGCCTGAATACTTTAGAAATGGGGGGGAAATGAATTATTATTTTTTGACATTTGTTGAGGAGTTGGGGAGAAAATGAATAATGGGAAGGCAAAATCTTGAGTTCTGGTGTTTTAGAGATAAGGGAATGCGTCTTAGAGACTTTATTGGCTGAATCTGTAGTTCTATATATAGAAAATAAATAGATAGAGTTTTCATAAGTCACCCCTGGGGCACCCGCATTTACGCCACTGGATTTGTACATCTCTATAAACGACAGCTGGAAACCCACTAGGCTGTTTAGAGGAGAGTTTAGATCCAACTCTGGCTGTTGAATGGTCTCGATCCCCCTGAGTGCAGGTGCAAGGGAACATTTATAGGTAACAAATGCTGATTGCAATTTCATTTGGAAAGGGAGTTTACATTGTAATATAGTTTACAGCATTTGCTGAAGTTTTGCCCCAGGTCTCAACAGGGAGTGAAACTGATGTGGAAGTGATGACCCCAGTATGGCTGGCAGCAGGGGAAGCCACAGTGCACATTTGCCAGCTTCCTGCTGCATCAATGCCATCGGGAAAGATGGGTATGACACATCTTTATTCTATGAACTGTACATGTGCCAGCATTCGACCAGCGGGAGCAGATGGGGTCACTTTCCGTAGCTCCAAGGAAAAGTGATGCATCCTTTGATTTAAATGTAAATATAGTGTCCGTTCATTGGGAATACTGTAGGATAAATATAACTTCTGGGAATGTTAAGGCATCTCCCTTGCTAAACAATCTAAACATTTCCTGAATCGAATTTTCATTTTAACAGTTCAAAAAAATCTATTTTCCACCTAAATTCCATGCTGATTAAGGAAACTTCAAAAATTGGTGTTAGTGGTTGGACCATGTTACCATTTACTGGTTAATATCCAATAGAGAGTTAGTTACAGGGATTCCTTATTCCTTGTCAAGCGATGAAAGATAAATTCGATTCGCTGTGCTGAACGACATTCAAATGAATCCACAAATGAAATATTCTGCGTTCCAATGTCACTTGCATGTAAACACCGCAAGTCCCTTTCTGATGGGTTCAATTCTATCCCAATGATCTTAAACCAATCAGACCAGGTACATTATATTCTCCAGACTTCTATCCTTCTGGATTCATTTCTTTTTTTTCATATTTCGGAAAACCTTCGTAAAGTACCGTACTTTGCTTTTCTTAGTCTACGTCTCAAAACTTTCAGCCGCACTAAAAAAATATGTTTGAGTCATTACAAGTAAACTATCCCATAAGGGACTCGTTAAAAGCCTGGGAAAATGGGAAGAAAACAGTAATATGATGACAAGTTCTCTCTGGGGATAGTTTACTAAAACAGCACACGTCATTTTCTATTAATTCACAGTACCTCGGGTAAAAAAAAACAATACATGGGGACATTGGCAGAACTTGTGGCGTAAACAAGAGACATATTTCTGTCAATCACGCTTTACCGAGGGGCAAGTTCTGCTTCAGAACGTATTAATTTACCACGCATGATTGGAAAAACAGCTTGATCACGGGAAGAGGCAGAAAAGATGAGAATCCAACCAGACCCATCAAATCCATTAGGGTCCTTTCATGGTGGATGTCGGATGCAGCAGAACCTTTTGAACACAGTAGATAATAGAAACATTATCTGTACACGTTGCGAGAAGTGTAAAAGTCAAAATCTGTGTACTAACCCCGTACTATGACACACCCAAGACTGATCTCTGAGAAGACTGATCACTGGTAATTATGTGCATTCGTTTCTGGCAAGTTTTACATGTACAGTCTCAATTACAGAGGAGGCAGCCCGTGTCAACCAGTAGTTGATTGCAAAGGAAGGCAGAGCACACAGAGCATGTGCAACTGTCTATCTGGTCCAGGACCCACTATGTAAAAGCTAGAACTTTAAGAATTAAACAGATTCTTTTTGCACAATACTGCCATAACAGAGGTAAGAAATACAACAATCTCTTCACAATTTTAGAATTTATACAAGGTAAATGTATTTCACAGGGTGAATTTCATTAATATTTGTATTAATTGTTTAAAAAAAAAAGACTTACAAGGTCCATAGAAATCTCATTGGGCTAGACAGAATTGTGATGCCAAAATGAAAATCTAATTTCGTACAATTAAGGGTCCATAACATATCAGTCTTTCAGGATGTAAGGAAGATATTTTATTGAAACACTACGCAGACCCTCTGTATCAAAGGAAAATGATATACAGGTAGGTATTATAAGAAACCCCCCAAATAGTCCATAAAATAAACATCTCATTTAGGATAGTTAAAGAGTTTGCTGGATTCCCAACATCCTGTAGAACAAACGCATTTGACTTTCTAGGCACGTTCTTGCTTGCTTCTTCGGTTTGTTTTGTTATAATACAGACGACACAACAGACTCCGACACGAATCATGCTCTAACCAATCTAATTAAAACTGTCTCTCTTTTAGATAAATGAAGGCCAGTGGATTATAAAACTAGTACTTATGGGGCAATCATCATATTATGTACACAAGTGATTTACAGTAGCAAAATGCAGCCTTTCCCCTTATACGTCGTGCATTTCGGCTTCACAAAACATTTTATAAATTAAAGGAGACATGTTTTAGTACCTAAAAAAATGTGTTTCCTATAACGTATTAGGTTAAATCATCTTCATCTAGGAGAACAAACTTCTTAATCTACCCCTTCAAGGATGGGATCCGGTTCCAACACAGAACTCACGGTTCTAAGGTCAAAGTTCTGTCGGAACTGATCTTGAAACTTCTGGATTTTAGATAATACTGAACTACTTTGGAGGGTTACAGATATTACCAAAGCTACTTTTGGGGCTATCTACTTTTAAGGGTTACAGAATCTACTTTCGAAGGTTACAGAAAACATTGGGATGGATATCTACTTTTGAGGGTTACCAAAGCTACTTTGAGGGCTATCTACTTTTAAGGGTTTACTGAATCTACTTTCGAGGGTTACGGAATATATGAGAAATAGTAATATAACTTACTATTGGTATTTCTCCCTTGGTTTGGAACATTCAGATTTTTTCTCCATTTACTTTTTTTTTATAGATTTTCTAATTTTTTTTGAAAATCTAAAAAGTAACTAAACTCTCCTCCTCATGGAAAAGTAAGTAAGATAAAATTGGAGGCTGAACTCCAGATGTGGACTACTCTCTTTCCCTGGTTTAGGCAGGCTCACTACTCATTGGGTTAGGGATCCATCCTTCTACTGGGTTTAAGCATGGCTGCTACTTCCTAGAAACATATCTGATTCCAGTTTCCATACCATGGACCACCACCTGAACTTCATTAATTATTTACCTGAGTTCTCCTTTAAGGTTTCTAAAGTCATTCAATGGAAAATTTTATCTATTTCAAGATCCTGGATGAGTGAAATTTGGACTATGGAAGGAATGTGGTTTTCCCTGGTAGCTCAGTTGGTCGGGGGCTTATTCGGATTGTGTTCTTGTAAAACATATAAATAAATAATCACACGTGCACATTTAATATTTATATTTTTATTAAAACTGTGAATCTACATTAGCACATTTTAGAACAGAACGGACATTTGTTGTCTCCTGCCTGAGGCTTCTTCTTGGCTTTGGAATGACTTTGTTTCTCTCAAACCCTTTGTTGTTTTCAGCTGCCGGAGGCCTCCTTGATCTGTCCGAGGGAAGGGGGGTTTCCGTACAATTATTTATTACCACCATTGCCAATGTCTATCATCTCGTAACCGCGCATAGGACCCTTCAACTCATACTGACATTGTAGTATGAGTGAGAAAGGAATCTTGTTATCAAGCATTCCATTTTTCCTTAGCCGCCAATGAACATATCTAAAGATAAGTGTCTTCACTATTGTTATTGTGTCAATGTTCCTTCTCAGGGAATAATTATTCTGAATCAAATGGAGATTGTCACTAGTCAAAACAACGTTCAAAGCTTTGGAATTTCCCAGAAGTGTATTCTGGATGATAATAATTTACGGGCTCGTTTTGTACTTGTGGCCAACAAAATACCTAAAGACAAGGTTGGTGGAACCTCAAGACCTTCACCGTAGTGATGGCCCATTTCTCGGATCCGAACCCGAATCCGCAGCGGATTTACCTCGTTCGGTACGTCAGATATCGCGATTTTCCGATTTTCGCCTTCCAAACTTTTCCGAACTGCGTTTTCGAAAATTTTCTAATTACCAGGATTTCTTGTATTTTTTTTAAAATACGAGAAATCATCGTAAATTCGAAATTTCGCGGATTTTTCACATTTTCGGGTCCGTATTTTCGAAGAATCCTCGTATTTTCGAAGAACGGATTTTGACGAACTTTCATTTAAAAGACTCTGTCAACATTTCAGTTACAGCAAAACTGCACACAGCAGAAGAGTTTATGATAATAAGACTTGATTGACAGCTGGGATGGTTCGAATTCGATATTAAAGAAATAAGGGACAGTTCAACCAAAAAAAAAAAAAAAAGACTGGTAAAGCGATAGTTGGGAAGGATATAATGTTTCTTATAAAGGATAATAAAAAAAAAAGTATTTACTTTTAGACGCCCTTTAATTCTAATTTTGCATAATCGTGTAAATAAGTACATCATATAAAAAAGTGATCCAACTGCTCCATATAAACTAGAAGGTTTATTGTCTCCAAGGCTGATGGAAGCTTTAATGTACTCTAACTCCATTGACAATATTTTCCCCCTCTCCTGAGTAGGTTGGCTGCAGGGGGAACTGGATAGATCCTTGCCAGCTACAACCTTTTTCTTGGTCTATGGAGGAAAGAGGGATAGCTGATAATGTGCTGGATTGTTGTCTGTCTTGTCAAGTTAAAGGCTATGATACTTTCTGTTTCCTCAAAATCCTTTGTTCTTCCTTCCGGTCCATCCGGGTAGCAGCCCTCAGTCACAGCCAAGACTTACAGCTGCTTCTCGAACTGTGTGAACCTGCACAAGCCCGGACTTCCCCATAGAATTTTTAAAGTGGGTCTCCTCACCACCCGTGCCCACCACCACCATGTACTCTACCAGAAGCAGCTGGTCATGGTAACAGCCCCCCATATAGCAAACAGCTCTGTTCAACAATAATGTGAAAATAAAGTCTGGAGACGCGGCATAATGCATGCCTAATGTTTTATGTAAAGCATCCCCTCGACATCCCTTGACATTAAATATTCTTGCATCAGAGGGTTGCCATCTTAAAGATTATGGAGATTCCAGTTTGCAAACAATGTGTGGTTTTAATTTATCTGTTGCCAATTTCTTCCCCCCCCATCCCCCCCAGGGAAAGTGTTTTTTCCCCAGACTAAAATGGTTAGTTACAGGCACCATATACTTACATTATGGTAATGTAAATACAGCAAATGGTCCCTTCCAACAATAAAGGAAATGCATTATGTCTGTTCATAGCAACATACTAGTGTTGGAGTGTTGGAGGTTGTATAAAGACATACGTCCATCTAGTCCAACCTTTATACCCTACCCATAATGTCTGTATAACAGTACATATTAACATAGTATTGGAGGTTGTATAAAGACATACGTCCATCTAGTCCAACCTTTATACCCTACCCATAATGTCTGTATAACAGTTACATAGTAACATAGTATTGGAGGTTGTATAAAGAACATACGTCCATCTAGTCCAACCTTTATACCCTACCCATAATGTCTGTATAACAGTTACATAGTAACATAGTATTGGAGGTTGTATAAAGACATACGTCCATCTAGTCCAACCTTTATACCCTACCCATAATGTCTGTTAACAGTTACATAGTAACATAGTATTGGAGGTTGTATAAAGACATACGTCCATCAGTCCAACCTTTATACCCTACCCATAATGTCTGTATAACAGTTACATGTAACATAGTATTGGAGGTTGTATAAAGAAATACGTCCATCTAGTCCAACCTTTATACCTACCCATAATGTCTGTATAACAGTTACATAGTAACCTAGTATTGGAGGTTGTATAAAGACAACGTCCATCTAGTCCAAAACTTTATACCCTACCCATAATGTGTATAACAGTTACATAGTAACATAGTATTGGAGGTTGTATAAAGACATACATCCATCTAGTTCAACCTTTATACCCTACCCATAATGTCTGTATAACGGTTACATAGTAACATAGTATTGGAGGTTGTATAAAGACATAAGTCAATCTAGTCCAACCTTTATACCCTACCATAATGTCTGTATAACGGTTACATAGTAACATAGTATTGGAGGTTGTATAAAGACGTACGTCTATCTAGTCCAACATTTAACCCTACCCATAATGTCTGTATAACAGTTACATAGTAACATAGTATTGGAGGTTGTATAAAGACAGACGTCCATCTAATCAACCATTTTACCCTACCCATAAGTCTGTATAAACAGTTACGAGTAACATAGTATTGGAGGTGTATAAAGACCTACGTCTATCTAATCCAACCTTTATACCCTACCCATAATGTCTGTATAACAGTTACATAGTAACATAGTATTGGAGGTTGTATACAGACATACGTCCATCTATCAACCTTTATACCTACCATAATGTCTGTATAACGGTTACATAGTAACATAGTATTGGAGGTTGTATAAAGACATACGTCCATCTAGTTCAACCTTTATACCCTACCCATAATGCTGTATAACGGTTACATAGTAACATAGTATTGGAGGTTGTATAAAGACATACGTCCATCTAGTTCAACCTTATTACCCTACCCAAAATGTCTGTATAACAGTTACATAGTAACATAGTATTGGAGGTTGTATAAAGACATACGTCCATCTAGTCCAATCTTTATACCCCACCCATAATGTCTGTATAACAGTTACATAGTAACATAGTATTGGAGGTTGGATAAAGACATACGTCCATCTAGTCCAACAACTTTTATAAATATGCCCCTCTATCTTGCTAGCTCTAGATATTAACTAAAATGTGTCACCTTATCTTTCTTTTTTACATCTCCATAATAAATATTATTTGCCAAAAGAGAACAAGTATTTTACTGCTATTTGGAGGTTGTATAAAGACATACGTCCATCTAGTTCAACTTTATACCTACCCAAAATGTCTGTATAAACAGTTACATAGTAACATAGTATTGGAGGTTGTATAAAGACATACGTCCATCTAGTTCAACCTTTATACCCTACCCATAATGTCTGTATAACGGTTAATAGTAACATAGTATTGGGGTTGTATAAAGACATACGTCCATCTAGTCCAACCTTTATACCCTACCCATAATGTCTGATAACAGGTTACATAGTAAACTAGTATTGGAGGTTGTATAAAGACATACGTCCATCTAGTTTCAACCTTTATACCCTACCCATAATGTCGTATAACGGTTACATAGTATAGTATTGGAGGTGTATAAAACATACGTCAATCTAGTCAACCTTTATACCCTACCCATAATGTCTGTTAACGGTTACATAGTAACATAGTATTGGAGGTTGTATAAAGACACGTCTATCTAGTCCAACATTTATACCCTACCCATAAGTTGTCGATAACAGTTACATAGTAACATAGTATTGGAGGTTGTATAAAGACATACGTCCATCTAATCCAACCTTTATACGTTAGTCTGTGTGAATTGCATGATGGGAAATTCCCTCTCTCAAAGCTGGCTCATAGTGATTACTGAGCATGCTAAGTCATAGTAGATGGAAGGAAGAGTTGGTTTATATTGGGATACTGAACATGAGCAAAACAAGTACTGGATAAAGGCATGCAGCATCACACACACATCCGATTAAAAGTTACATGTATTGTTTATAGATTAAGATTAGGCAAAACATTTTTTCCAGTATAGTTGTCCTTTACGTAAGTAAAACACAAGCAATTGATCTTAAAATATAATAATTTGGATAGTCCGAAACAAAGTGCATTAAATACAAAATTTCCAAAAATGACATACAGAGTCAATGGAAATATCAGTGAAAATAGATAATATTAAATCTAATGTACTGTTAAATAAGCTATTATGACAGACAGAGTAAAATAGAAAATGTAAAAGCTGAAAGAAAATGGTAAGGTTAATGAAGGAAAGTCTCAGTTACATAAGAAAAAAAATGACTGGAATTAGTGGGAAGAAAGAAACTGTAAATGCTAAAGGGGAAGTTTACAATGACCATAATCTGCCCAATCCATGATTTCTCTTTGAACAAATACATTTTACCAAATTACTGACTACCTATTTGCAAGACCACCAATAGTGTCCATTATGGACTCGGTTCCTGGGTCGATTCAGCTGCTCAATAGAGATCTGAGCATGTCTGACCCATCCAACAGCCAACCAGTAGAAATGACTGTTTGGAGCATTCCAAAGAAGTGTACATGTAGCATTTGCATATAAAAGGTCTCTACTGTATATCAAATCAATCTATAAGGAGGATACAATGTTAGTGAATGTTTAGATCAGAATCCACAAGGTAAGATGCTATCCAAAACGATAAGACTAAGGTTAGCTCAAAAAGAGAAATAGTAAAAAGGCAACTATACTGAAAAAAATGACTGACTCATCTTAATCTATAATTAAATTCATTTAAAAAGCGCTAACTCTGAGTTGTGTGTGTTGCTGCATGCCTTCAATACACATTCGTTTTGGCCGATAATCAGCCCGTGTATGGGTAGCCCTTTATCACCCGAAATGGACGGTCGTTCGGAGATCCGCCCGGTTGGTCGAGCAACGATCACTGACCGTTTCGGCTGATAAAGGGCCCATACTTGACCTGATTATCGACCGAAACAAACGTTCAGACACATCATGCGTCGCAGGTCGGGACCCGTGATTGCACTTTTTTTTACGAGGCTTTAAGTCTGTTCACAATAGCACACAATCAGCCTGAAATCGCTTTGTTGTGCTTTGCCATAGGGCCATACATAGGGCCAGTGTACGAACCTTAAGTCATGCACATGTGTTAGCTAAATCTAATTTGGAGCAATTGCTCTCAGTGAGGGATGTCTCCACTGTCAGGTGCCCACACACACTTTAGATTGTTGGCTGTTCCAGAAGACAATTATATAATGTGTTGGAGGAGCTTGAGAATGGTTGTTGTTTCCCTACTAACCAAACACCTTCATCATTGACAAGTAAGAAGATTCAACCCCATGTTCTCTGAATGGGGAAGGAAGTGTTTAAACAAGTTTTGGTGATAGTGACATGTTCCCCAGACCATTTCCCAGGTCCAACAGCCATTTACAGTAAGTTACCATTGTTATTTTAATTGTATTTACACTAATCTGAACTTTTCAAACTATTTCACCCTATTGACGTTAATGGGTTCATTTTCGAAATTCTGAACTTTACTGAAGTTTGGCCATCTCCATTTGCTAGTAATAAATAATGTAAAGCTGCACATCTCACGGTAATGTTCTGGCAACATCTCAAATTAAGAGTCTTTTGGTTTTGCCCAAGTTGACATATCACAATTCCCAGAAGACATCATAATCCCGAGACACTGTATTGGGCTGGGACTTTCACATACGAATAATGATTAGAAGGACAATACAATGTCAGTGACCTTTCAAAAGACAAATGCTCCTGCAGAGGTAATGTTATCCTGCAATATACTGCAAGAATCTCCGGTTATGTTTCCCAATTTCATTAATATACCGAGTTATTAGAAATAACCACGAACATCTGCAGAGAATGTTGGAAATGCAGTTAAAGTCTTTGACCATCTTCCAGATATGTCAGAAGATATAGAGTATTTCAGAGATGACTTGTAACAGTGATTAAATAGCTGCTGCTTTTTACCATATCTCATCATAGAATTCTTGTCCACTCATTTATCAAACTAATTTCATGACAATTAAGCACAAAATTAATATGTTACAAATCTCCAGCAAATTGGATTTTTCATCGAAAAAAACCCCGAGAAGATCCACAGCGGGTCACGGTAGCATATTTCTATTCCATATGGCTTTGTTTGAATACGTTCCCTGAAGTTCTGGAAAAGCCTAGTAATAGAATATAATAATGTCTCAAGTTTTAAAAAAGGGGGAGATTGAAAGTAATTTGGATATTTCTTGCGTTAAGTGATCTAGTAAAGAGGAAAGCGTTAGACACAACATGGCTGTGTCCTGTTCCCCTTTACTCTCCACGTTCTCTTTACGCTGTGTACACAATATCCAATAATTCAGCCCAACCGACTGACATTTCACTGTATCTGTTGATCGGGCCAAAATATTGGATGGTTTCCAAGGCTGGCTGTGGCCAACAGCCGAATCGGACATGTCCATAAACCATGGGGCAATCCTTCATCCTGGCCGAACTGTTGGAAGTGCTGATTGGTCGGTCAAGATGAAGAGTCTAAAGGGGTGTACCCAGACTTAATCTCTTTTGACCATGTGCCTTCTGTCCAGACACACCCCCTATTGTATTGTTATAGGGTTATCACACTTGGTTTACACTTGGTTACATAAACCCTTTGATACTGTGATGCACTCAAGCTTGTCGTGAGATTGACCAGGTGCATAAGATGCGCGCAGGAGACCACAGTCAAGACCTTCAGATTATCTTCTTTAAAGAGGGGCAGAGATTCAACATTATCTTGCCTCTTGACAAAGCACAGCTAAAGCCTCATTGGGAATATGCGATGCAGTGTTGGAATCCTGTATAAACATCTTAGGAGTTTAGTTTAATGCCAGCATATAGCTGATGTTAAAGATGCAGAATGAGTTAATCCCATTTCCAATGTATGGAGAGCTGCAATTGGCTCAGTACATAGATGGGAAACCAGAGTGATCACAGCTGTCTATACATCACATCATTTTACGACAAATTGTGATTGGCATTTTATCACCAAACGATCAGTTCAGGCTGGACGGTCCAATATACGAAGGATTCAACAACTGAACCTAATCTATCAAGCCTGGTTACTATTCAGCACGGATGCATATTTTCAGTGGCGGTATATTGGTATGTAAATTATACAACAGATAATATATAATTTAGATTATATATGTACATACATACATACATGTACACTTATAGAAAGGGGTTGCCAACTTTGCCTTTAAGATCCGAACACCCATAAAAACGACATGGCAAAAGCCTAGTTATCACTTTATTTCTTAATGGCAAAGGTGGCAACCCAATATACAGTATAGACAATAAGGCAAAAGCCCTCTGCTCTGCAGGTAGGTTATAAATTACACCATGTGCCCTATATATATATATACAGGGTTATTCAATAACAGTTCTTATCGTTTAAAATGGCGCTAATTTTGCCCCAACCAATCAGATGTTAGCTTTCAAATGTTAAATAAGATCTGATTGGTTGGGGCAAAATTAGCACCATTTTAAACGATAAGAACTTTTATTGAATCTCCCTGATAGTACAGTTTGCTTTGCTTTGTCAGGCTACAACTCTTTTTAATACTCAAATCTTTTTTTTTTTTTTTTTTAGCCATATTCTTTAATAAAATTATTTAATTAGGGGGAAAAAGCTCTGAATTTATTACACAGCAATTTACCATTAGTTAATCCATTCACATCAGTCCCTGGCACAAAGAGCTTACAATCTATCCCTATGGGGCATATTTATAAACGGTCGCTATTTTCATGACAAGGAGCGCTATTTTCGTCACTGGTTATCACTGCTTTATAAATAGCGAAAAGTCCAAATTTGGCGATAACGGAGGCGAAAGATTTAACGAACCTTTATAAATATGCCCCTATGTTTTTTTGATTGTGTGCCAAATGGGCAGAAACATACAAACTCCTTGCAGGTATACTGTAGCCATGGAACCATTTAAACCCAGGATCTTTGTATTCAAATGAACTATTTTTTGTATATTTTATCTCACCATGCAGCCAGATATGAATTATTAAGTATTTGGCTTTCCCATGTGAAGTTTTCATCTAAATGAGTTTAATTCTTTCCCAAGGTGAAGTTATCTGGCAGTCGATTTACTTCTAAACATTCATTTCTTGTTTCTCTCTTGGGAACTCCTTGTTCTTTCCTAGCGCACGACAACATCACTCGTTACTCATTACTCGTTACTCATTACTAGTACAGTTCACGAAAGCGTCCTCCATGAAAACCCAAGATGCCGCATTTCACGGTTCCGGTGCTATAAAAGAACACTGCTCGAGTTTGGTTAATTTTCATTGGAATTAGATTCGTATGTCTGTCATTTGCAGTTGAGCGTTGGGTTCACAGATCCTCGAGAAATAAAGGATCTACGCCAAGAAATCTAAAATACGCACAGGGCCTCTGGAACTTGGAGGAGATACAACTTTGCTAGAAGGCATGAAAAACAATGCACCATCTTCTTTCATCCAAGGTTATCGGATATCACTCGCCATCTGGCTCCGGTGATTGGGTTAATAAGCCTCTCCGTACGCGGCCAATAACAGGTGCACTTTAATAATGCTGCCATCTTCATTCAGATTCACACAAGACAATGGCTGCTTCCCATAAGGCACATTTATTTTGATATCTGATGGCAACTGTAGGAGACTTTTGGCTCCTTGGTTAAAATACGTTCAAATAAGAGTTGAAACAGATAATGGATTTTTTAATAGAATACGCACATTTACATTCACGATTATATCCAAAATAAACATGCTCTGTTTATACGGAGCTGCAGTTTAAAGCTATCACACCTTTTATTACGCGAGGTATAAAATGTATACTGCTAGCAGGTGCTCCATAATGGTAGCTTTAAAATCCCATCCCTTAGGGGCATGATAATATTGTAAGCAGGTGTAGATGGGCAGTATTTTGACCAAAACTATAGAAAGGGAACAGCCAATAAGAGTGAGTTTGGTGCACACGGAACAGAGCGGATTTACCAATAACCGGAAGCGCGCCCCTTGTGACTGTTCAATATTGCGCATGCGCTGGGTAAATTCCGATACATTGATTACCGGTGTTTGCGGGTTTCATTCTCTGATCGGAGGTCTGGAAGTAACACGGTTTCAAGGTTTGGGGGGTCTGCTATTGGGGGAAAATGTTCCGCTCTGCAGTTGACCACAACAAGATGTTGGGTTCACAAAATGGTTTTTGTGCTGAAACGTTGCACACTTTTTGCCCCAATAAGACTGTGACCACACTAGAACCGTGCGCATTCCCGTCCGCTTGCGCTGCGATCCACGATATGTTGGATGCCATCTGCAAAACAATTAACATATATGCAAAAATCAGATCGCAGCACCTAGTTCAGCCAGGCCGGTTGGCCAACACTAGCTTGCGCTTTTTAATGCGCGATTGGATCGCATGTTTAAATGGAGTAGTGCTGTCTAGCCCTCAGGGTGAGGCCACACTACAAAGCATACTAGCACTCCGTTAAGTACGCAATCTTGCACGTTAACGCGCATTTCCAGTGAGCTAGTGTGCGTTGTCATGCGCTGCGATTCCGTAATGTTGAGCAATCAGAGCGCGTAAGATTGTCCAAAAATTTGATCGCATGAACTCATGATCAAAGCAGATTGCAGCACAACGGACAGCAGCGCTCCGAGTGTAGCCAAACCGCTTGGCCAACATTAGTGCGCGCTTTTTAACGCGCGAGTGGCCTATCCCTACAGCTGCTTTTAAAATGGATCAATGTTCTACCATTAGTTTGCTCCTTTAAAACGGCCCATTTTATGGTAACGCTAATGGCACCTGGAATATTGACTAATAAACCGTTATATGAAATAAGAAGAACTGTTCTGTTGCATTGTGGGGGTTTTGTTTCGACTTCGTGAACCGAACAGACAAGTTTCCCATAAATCAGAGTTTTTCTAATAACGAGGTCTGATGGTAACACAGTGCTGCCTATGTTCTGGTTATGGGCATCGCTGTGTAAATATAGATCCAGATGTCCCACAGACTATGGAAAGGTCAGAAGATATTTCCTGGAAGAGGAGATTATTACTCAAAATCTTTTCTCTACGGTCAATATCTGACATTTACATTTAGTGTTTGAGGTAAACAGCAATATTATTAAAATAGCATCAAGTAGCGAAAGTAAATCTTGTGGTTATAATAACGAGAATCCAGTTTGTTTTATGGTACAGTGGGTGCAATATTATCCATAATGTCCAGTAAAACAGTGCCCCCATGTGGAAATATCATGAACATTTTTTGCTTTACAGGTACTTACCCGATCGCTCGCTTCTTCGCAGGCAGGTCCCGACTGGCTTAGTATGTTATGCGCGTGTGCATAGAAGACAGAGTTCGTCGTGACTACATGGCGGAGGAGCGTGAGACCGGGTAAGTTCCTTACATTCGTTCCCGGCTCCTGCAGGTTTTATTGAAGAACGGGAGGTAAGACACAGCTCCTTTACCTCCCCTTCTTTTCAATAGAGGCCACTTGTATGGAGTTACCCTTTAAAGGAAGTCCATTGACCTATAGATATGATAATATCTATGATAGTACATTACGATCCTTTTGGGTCCAAACAGAACAAAAGACACATAATGGTGCCTCACACATTCCACGTAATATATATATATATACCGACCCCTGTGCGGGACAGGCCGTACGGACGGGTGAAGATTGCGAGGAGATAGCGAGTGGGCGCGAACAAGGAACGCCGACGGTAGGAGAGGTAGACTGGGAACGCTGCATAAAAGGGAAGTCCCGACCAGTACGGCCGTAAACCCGGGGTACGTGAGTATAGGAGTACTTTCATTTATTTATTCCCAGCAAGCATTCACTTTGTTCTACAGGAATCCGGGACATTTAGATACTGCGAAGAGGGGAGATGGCAGAGAGGGGGATTCAGAACTATTGATCTTTTTACCTGTTGGTTTGGGGGACGCCCCATATTATGTATTTGTATTTTTAGGTGTGTATTTTACGAGTAAATTATGTATTGCATATGGTATATTGTGTATGGTGTTGGAATAATAAATTTTTCAATTTTGCAGTGAAATAGTGCGTGTGTCCCATATAGTGTACTTTTGGGGGGGCCCATACATATTTGTAGGGTCCTCTATATTTGTTGGTGTACTTATAATATAACATACACTATGAATAATATAACATACACTATGAAAAATATAACATACACTATGAATAATATCAAATACACTATAAATAATATAACATACACTATGAATAATATAACACACTATGAATAATATAACATACACTATGAATAATATAACATACACTATGAATAATATAACATACACTATGAATAATATAACATACACTATGAATAATTATAACATACACTAGAACAATAATAACATACACTATGAATAATATAACATACACTATAAATAATTATAACATACACTATAAATAATATAAACATACACTATAATAATATAACATACACTAAATAATAACATACACTATGAATAATATAACATACACTATGAATAATATAACATACACTATGAATAATATAACATACACTATGAATAATATAACATACAAAATGAATAATATAACATACACTATGAATAATATAACATACACTATGAATTAAATAACATACACTATGAATAATATAACATACACTATGAATAATATAAATTACATATTCATAATAGAACATACACACTAGAATATATATAACATACATAGACATAATATAACATACACTCATGAATAATATAACATAACTATGAATAATATAAACATACACTATGAATATATAACATAAATATGAATAATTAACATACACTAGAAATAATATAACATACACTATGAATAAATAACATAACTATGAATAATATAACAACACTAGAATAATATAACATACACTATGATAATATAACATACACATAAATAAATAACATACACTATGAATAATATAACATACACTAGAATAATATAAAATACACTATGAATAATATAACATAAACATGAATAATCATAACATACAACTATGAATAATATAACATAAACTATGAAAATATAACATTACACTATGAATAATATACATAACTATGAATAATATAACCATACACTATGAATCAAATATAACATAATAACTATGTATAATATAACATACACTATGAATAATATAACATAAACTATGAATAATATAACATACACTATAAATAATATAACATACACTATGAATAATATAACATACACTATGAATAATATAACATAAACTATGTATAATATAACATACACTATGTATAATATAAAGTACACTATGAATAATATCACATACACTATGAATATCACATACAATTTCCAAATATATGTGGTAACTCTGATAGGTAAGGTCCGAGGTGTACTTCCTATAGCCTGTGCTGAGGAAGGGGGTTTGACCCCCCGAAACGTTGTGTGTATTTGGCATTTGTTTTTTCCCGCACTTTAATAAATGAGTATTGTTTGAATACTATAGTGAGTGTGTCTACCTACAAACTATATATGTATGAATATCACGTACACTATGAATTCTACACACTATGAATAATATAACATACACCATGTATAATATAAAGTACACTATGAATAATATAAAATAATACCCTAAATACCGTATGTTGTGAGTAACATAACAAAATGCACTTTCCTTATACAATAATGGGGAGTTATTTATATCAAGCCAAGTGAATGAAATTGATACAAATGGGATCTGTTGGGTAGATGGTTTTACATCCATATTCATTCCAGGTAAGTGTTTGCCCAGTTCCTATGAAGAGATTTATGGGTTATTTTTCCAGTTCATAGACTTTTAATTAAATGTTACTTTTGGGCTGGGAAGAATGTGAGTTTCTGTTTATCAATTGAAGTAATAGATTATTAAAGGATGTTTCAAATAGAGACACTTACTGTAAAATATTGGTAACTTACCTCATCAAATCATTGAAACTCCCATGGTTCATAGAGAAATCAGCCCTTCACTGTCAGGTGGATCGGGGTTTCTCAAAGAGTTGGGGTAACACTGGTGTGACTTTCATAGAGCCAGAGGTGAACTTCAACACTGTGGTAGTGGAAATATTTTTACCAGTATACATTTTTATTGTGTTGTGTATACATTGGGACAAAATTTAAATTGTTTAACTCTACCCAACATTTGTTACAAGTTTAATTTTATTACAATATACATTACGTCCAACACTATGAACACGGTAAGATGTGAAAATCTGCATTGCTAAGCGTCTAAACGTCTGAGAGCCAATGAGGTAAAAGTTGAAAAGCCAATGCGTTAAAGTATCCTCCTGTTTGGTTCACAATACAATGTTCTGATTTTAAACACTTTGAGGCCAATGAAACATCATCCATTTTTTTTTGCGAAATCAGATCTAAACCAACGCTACTCAATGTAATAATCGTGTTATCGTGGGTTTCGAACTATTATAGCGCCTCCCACACCATTTCCAAAAACTGGAAATGGCACAGGCGTAGACAATGTAGTAATTGCTAAGTTAAGATAAGAGCAGCATTTTTTGTGCTAATCTTATTGCCTTTGCTACAGTTTCGTCTTACCTGACCATGATCCCACAATGCAGTAAGACGGGATCCAGGTTTAAGTTCCAGAGTTTTCCACCTAAAGTAAATCTACTTTCCCTTTTTTTCCTTGAACATTAATGTGACCACATGTTGATCCATAACAATTAATGTCCATTCACATTCTGTACAGTCGCTATTACACACAGTCGCAAACACTAGTTTTTGTTGTTTGTGCTGTTGTCTGCAAATTCCATTGGAATCGTTTATACGTTTCTGACAATTCAAAGATACACATACCTGATCATTCTTGCTATAATCTGTATCGATCAGCGGACTACAAAGTAAATAACCTTCCACAAAAACCCAAACCCCAATAGTCATAGCGTGGATTTAAAGGGCATCTATATTGAAAGAACACATTGCCCCATTGCAAAGTTAAATTCATGTACGCCGTGCTGCCTCTCCTACCTCATGTGTAGCAGGAGTTAAAAGTTCAACATCCTGAAAAACACACCCACGCACAGTAGCCAATAGAAAGCAAGCTGTCCTGGAGACACGCCTGCTGCAATACGATCTCTCTTTCTTTGTGACCCATCATCAAACAGTGAAAGCTATCAAGAAGCGGGGTCAAGTGCAGCCTTATCTCTGCAGTCAAAGCTACCTCTCACCCCCTGCTAATGTTCTTATATCTGTGTTTGTAACAGAGCAGGGAGGAGGGTGGGACTTGAGCAGGGAAGAAGGTCACATCACAGGAATTTGATTGACAGTACAAGTAGGAGTAGAGGAATGCAATCACATCTATTTCTAATTTGTGTATCCCAGGACAGAGAGGGAATCTGAAGAAAATAAAGAATCTGTGGTTGGATAGAATTATAGAACACATGGAAAGAAAGAAAAAAAGTAAATTTTCCCACTATAGATGCTTTAACCTTATAAACCAAGACACCAGGACACTTTGCCCTCTACATACCTACGGTATAGATGGTATTGGTAAATAATCTGTTTTTATAGCTTTTTTTCAATAATCTTTCTTTTTACTCTTCCCTGATAATTTTTTTAAAGATATAGAATTTACTAGAAAAATGCATTTCATCTTCTGTCCCGAGAGTTAAACAAGAGATGCTAGCGATAAGGGAATCGCAGTAGACGAGCACTAGAGATAACACATTTGTGCCTCGAATAATTTCTTTCTATCGACAAGCCGCAAAAAGTAATTCCACAAAACTTTATTATAAGGAGCATTTTGTCCTTTACAAAAGAAAGGAAATAATGCGCTTTGATATGATCTTGCTCAAGCAGAACTCGGTGTCCTGCTATTATGTTTTGATGGTGCTATTGGATAAGGGGAAAGGGCTGATATAGCTTGGTTTCAAGATTATTTAAAGGATTTTTAAAACACTATTGGGGCTATGTACGAAGAGCCATTATCGCTATTTGTGTCTTTAAGCTGCGTTAACCGATTTACCATGGGTTAATGCGGCTTTAAGAAACAAATAACGGGTTGCGAAGGTGTGCAAAAACTGGGTGCACAACCAATTTCCCGAGCCGATATCGGCTCTTTATGACAAAAGCTTTAATGCAAGATACCTTTACAGATAGCTAGCGTTAATGATAACTCCCAGCATTCCCTTACTGCGAATAGTAGTTTTCAAACACCAGGAGGACTGCAGGTTGTATATCACCCGAAGTTGTGGGTATGGCAGAAAACTTTATCGGAAGGTATGGTGCTGTATGGCAACTCTGAAACCAATGCAGCCTGCGCCATGCTCCTAATGGAAATTCTGACCAGCCTTTCATGCATGTCCTGTGTAATGACTGCCTAGTTGTTATTTTTAATCACCTATATCAGTAATGGCGCACCTTTTAGAGACAGAATGCCTACACTGCAACCCAACCCCACTTTTATTGCATAGTGCCAACATGGTCTTTAACCTGAATACAGAGTTCTAACTTTAGAAAAAACAACTCAATAGACACAGACCAATACAGTAGATGGAATCGGTTATAGATTACCTATTAACCTCTACATTACCACACAGGAGTTTGAGATATAAAACAGTGACCATTAACCCTACATTATTAGGAGTTTGAGATATAAAACAGTGACATTAACCCTACATTATTAGACAGGAGTTTGAGATATAAACGGTGACATTAACCCTATATTATTAGACAGGAGTTTGAGATATAAACGGTGACATTAACCCTACATTATTAGACAGGAGTTTGAGATATAAACGGTGACATTAACCCTACATTATTAGACAGGAGTTTGAGATATAAACAGTGACATTAACCCTACATTATTAGACAGAGTTTGAGATACAAACAGTGACATAACCCTACTATTATTAGGAGTTTGAGATATAAAACAGTGACATTAACCCTACATTATTAGACAGAGTTTGAGATATAAACGGTGACATTAACCCTACATTATTAGACAGGAGTTTGAGATATAAACAGTGACATTAACCCTACATTATTAGACAAGGAGTTTGAGATATAAAACAGTGACATTAACCCCTACATTATTAGACAGAGTTTTGAGATATAAACACAGTGACCATTAACCCTACATTATTAGGGAGTTTGAGATATAAAACGGTAAAATTAACCCTACATTATTAGACAGAGATTGAGATATAAAACATGACATTACCCTACATTATTAGACAGGAGATTGAGTATTAAAATGTGCCATTAACCCTACATTATTAGACAGGAGTTTGAGATATAAACGTGACATTAACCCTACATTTAGATAGGAGTTTGAGATATAAAACAGTGACATAACCCTACATTATTAGACAGGAGTTTGAGATCTAACCAGTGACCATTAACCCTACATTATTAGACAGAGTTTGAGATATAAAACAGTGACCATTAACCCTACATTGTTAGACAGGAGTTTGAGATCTAATACAGTGACATTAACCCTACATTATTAGACAGGAGTTTGAGATATAAAACAGTGACATTAACCCTTCATTATTAGACAGGAGTTTGAGATACAAACAGTGACATTAACCCTACATTATTAGACAGGAGTTTGAGATATAAACACAGTGACATTAACCCTCAATTATTAAGCGAGTTTGAGATCTAAACATGACCATTAACCCTACATTATTAGACGGAGTTTAAGATATAAAACAGTGACCATTAACACTACATTATTAGACAGGAGTTTGAGATCTAATACAGTGACATCAACCCTAATTATTGACAAGTTTGAGATTAAAACAGACATTAACCCTACATTATTAGACAGGAGTTTGAGATCTAAACAGTGACCATTAACCCTACATTATTAGACAGGAGTTTAGATAAAAACAGGACCATTACCCTACATTATTAGACAAGAGTTTGAGATCTAATACAGTGACATTAACCCTACATTATTAACAGGAGTTTGAGATATAAAACAGTGACATTAACCCTTCATTATTAGACAGGAGTTTGAGATACAAACAGTGACATTAACCCTACATTATTAGACAGGTGTTTGAGATATAAAACAGTGACATTAACCCTACATTATTAGACAGGAGTTTGAGATATAAAACAGTGACCATTAACCCTACATTATTAGAAAGGAGTTTGAGATATAAAACAGTGACCATTACCCTACATTATTAGACAGGAGTTTGAGATATAAAACAGTGACTTAACCCTACATTATTGAACAGGAGATTGAAGATATAAAACAGTGACCATTAACCCTACATTATTAGACGGAGATTGAGATAAAACAGCGACCATTACCCCTACATTATAGACAGAGTTTGAGATATAAACGGTGACATTACCCTAACATTATTAGACAGGAGTTTGGATATAAACAGTGACATTAACCTTACATTATTAGACAGGAGTTTGAGATCTAAACCAGTGACCATTACCCTACATTATTAGACAGGAGTTTGAGATATAAACAGTGACATTAACCCTACATTATTAGACAGGATTTGAGATCTAACAGTGCACTCACCCTACATTATTAGACAGGAGTTTGAGATATAAAACAGTGACATTATTAACCCTTCATTATTAACAGGAGTTTGAGATACAAACAGTGACATTCCCCCCTACATTATTAGACAGGTGTTTGAGATATAAAACAGTGACATCAACCCTACATTATTAGACAGGAGTTTGAGTATAAAAACAGTGACCATTAACCCTACATTATTAGAAGGATTTTTGAGATATAAACAGTGACCATTACCCTACATTATTAGACAGAGTTTGAGATATAAACAGTGACATTAACCCTACATTATTAGACAGGAGTTGAATATAAACAGTGACACATAACCCTACATTATTAGACAGGAGATTGAGATATAAAAACAGTGACCATTAACCCTACTATTAGACAGGAGTTTGAGTATAAACGGTGACATAACCCTACATTATTAGACAGGAGTTTGAGATCTAAACCAGTGACCATTACCCCTACATTATTAACAGGAGTTTGAGATATAAACAGTGACCATTGAACCCTAACAAAATGACATTAACCCTACATTATAGACAGGAGTTTGAGATCTAATACAGTGACATTAACCCTACATTATTAGACAGGAGTTTGAGATATAAAACAGTGACATTAACCCTACATTATTAGAGCCGGTGTTTGAGATATAAAACAGTGACATTAACCCTACATTATTAGACAGCGATTTGAGATACAAACATGACTTACCCTACAAAAACCAGCCTTTCATGCATGTCCTGTGTAATGACTGCCTAGTTGTTATTTTTAATCACCTATATCAGTAATGGCGCACCTTTTAGAGACAGAATGCCTACACTGCAACCCAAACCCCACTTTTTATTGCATAGTGCCAACATGGTCTTTAACCTGAATACAGAGTTCTAACTTTAGAAAAAACAACTCAAATAGACACAGACCAATACAGTAGATGGAATCGGTTATAGATTACCTATTAACCTCTACATTACCACACAGGAGTTTGATAATCTCAAACTCCTGTCTAATAATGTAGGGTTATGTCACTGTTATTATTCTCAAACTCTGTCTAATAATGTAGGGTTAATGTCACTGTTTAGATCTCAAACTCCTGTCTTAATAATGTAATAATGTCACTGGTTTATTGTCCAATCTCCTGTCATAGAAAGGTCTCAGTCATAGAGTCAACGTAAAGCTCCTGCATTTCACGATGTCTGCCTGGCTAAGGGATGTGTCACCGTTTATATTCTCAAACTCCTGTCTATAATGTAGGGTTAATGTCACTGTTTTATATCTCAATCTCCTGTCTAATAATGTAGGTTAATGGTCACTGTTTTATATCTCACTCCTGTCTAATAATGGTGGTTAATTCACTGTTTTATATCTCAAACTCCTGTCTAATATGTAGGGTTATGGTCACTGTTTTATATCTCAAACCCTTTCTAATATGTAGGGTTAATGTCACTGTTTTATCCAAAATCCTTTCTAATAATGTAGGGTTAATGTCACGGTTTTTATATCCAAAACCCTGTCTAATAATGTAGGGTTATGTCACTGTTTTATACTCAAACTCCTCTCTAATAATGAGAGGTTAATGGTCACTGTTTTATATCTCAAACTCCTGTCTAATAATGTAGGGTTATGTCACTGTTTAGATCTCAAACTCTTGTCTAATAATGTAGGTTAATGGTCCTGTTTTTATATCTAACTCCTGTCTAATAATGTAGGGTTAATGTCCTGTTTAGATCTCAAACTCCTGTCTAATAATGTAGGGTTAATGTCATGTTTTATCTCAAACTCCTGTCTAATAATGAGTTAGTAATAGTCACTTGTATATATCTCAAACTCCTGTCTAATATGTAGTTTTATGGTCATGTTTATATATCTAAATCTCCTGTCTAATAATGTAGGGTTAATGGTCCTGTTTAGATCTCAAACTCCTGTCTAATTGTAGGGTTATTGTCACTGTTTGTATTATCTCAAACTCCTGTCTAATAATGTAGGGTTAATGTCACTGTTTGTATCTCAAACTCCTGTCTAATAATGAAGGGTTAATGTCACTGTTTTATACTCAAACTCCTGTCTAATAATGTAGGGTTGATGTCACTGTATTAGATCTCAAACTCCTGTCTAATAATGTAGGGTTAATGTCACTGTTTATATCTCAAACTCCTGTCTAATATGTAGTGTTAATGTCATCTGGTTTAGTATCTCAAAACCAAACCGTCTAAAATATGTAGGTTAATGTCACGTTTTATATCTCAAACTTCCTTCTAATAATGTAGGGTTAATGTCACCCTGTTTATTACAACACTCCTCAATATAACCAACGTAAACCCAACTCCTGTCTAATAATGTAGGGTTAATGGTCACATTTTTATATATCTCAACTCCTGTCTAATAATGTAGGGTTAATGTCACTGTTTATATCTCAATCATCCTGTCTAATAATGTAGGGTTAATTTTACCGTTTATATCTCAAACTCCTATAATGTAGGGTAATGGTCACTGTTTTATATCTCAAAACTCCTGTCTAATAATGTAGGGTTAATGTCACTGTTTTATATCTCAAACTCCTGTCTAATAAGTAGGGTTATGTCACTGTTTATATCTCAAACTCCTGTCTAATAATGTAGGTTAATGTCACGTTTATATCTCAAACTCCTGTCTAATAATGTAGGGTTAATGTCATCATGTTTTATATCTCAAACTCCTAATAATGTAGGGTTTTGTCACTGTTTGTATCTCAAACTCCTGTCTATAATGTAGGGTTTTGTCACTGTTTATATCTCAAACTCCTGTCTAATAATGTAGGGTTAATGTCACGTTTATATCTCAAACTCCTGTCTAATAATGTAGGGTTAATGTCACCGTTTATATCTCAAACTCCTGTCTAATAATATAGGGTAATGTCACGTTTATATCTCAAACTCCTGTCTAATAATGTAGGGTTAATGTCACTTTTTATATCTCAAACTCCTAATAATGTAGGGTTAATGTCACTGTTTATATC